>CM076575.1:295333910-295557041 GCA_034641835.2 Pinus albicaulis
AAAAGTGACTGGAAGTACATGGACTGTAGTTTCTTATCTATAAATTTCAGAGCGAAAGGAGCAAACAATGACATGTGGCAAGTCGTACATGTTTTCTCTACTGAACCAGTCCATAATTAGGTCATTGTGGGATATTGGACATAACTTTGTGGTATTTGAAAGAATCTTTAGAAGAATACTATAGGGCCGAATTTCAGATATTGAGGATATGGGAGTATAGAGATAAGTCAATTTCAATATCGCGCTCCTCAAAAGCAAGTAAAAGGTGTGTACTTGTTTTTCTAAATTGCATAAGTCTTGTTTGAAGAATCAAGTTGAATTGATTCCAATGGCATATTGTAGAATAGATATCAGTATTGGATTCTAAAATGGCCCCTAAAAGGAATTCAACACCCATTTAGCCTTTAGAAGGCTCTACTATGACTCATGAAGATGAAGAATGACAACATGACATATCAAAATTACAAGAGCAAGAGCAAAAAATTTCACTCTCGCAAAGAGCAACAAAAAATGACATGGAAGTTTTGAAGAAAGGCATGTATTCTAAGATGGATTGTTTGAAGAATGGCATGGAAGCTAAGATGGATGGCATGGAAGCTAGCATGGAATCTAATATGGATGACATGGAAGCTAAGATGGAAAACATGAAGAATGATCTAAAAGCAGACATGGAAGGTTTGACAAAGTTGATACAAGAAATGTTTCCTAATGGTGAAAAGATAGTAGAGGAAACTCATGATGAGAAAAAAATAAATTTTAATCATGATTTCATAAACTCTAATGTTGGAGGGAATAACGACCATATTCCAAAAATGGATATGAGTAATCTTGATGGAAAGGATCCTGTAACATGGATACTACAGATGGAGCAATATTTTGATCTCAATAATGTGCAAAACACACAAAAGGTACACATTGCAACTTTACATTTAGAACAAAATACATTTGTATGGTATCGATGGTTTTGCTCCCGTAAAAAAATTGTCACTTGGTCAATTTTTACAGAGGAAATGATAGCACATTATGAGGATACAAAGAGCAACATATTCTTTAGCCAATTGATAAATCTCAAACAAAAGTGTTCAGTGGGGGAGCACATTGAGGACTTCCAAAAATTGAATATAAGGGTAACTGATATTCCAAAGGAACACAAGATTGATCTCTTCATAGGTACTTTAAAGGATAACATCCAACATGAAGTTCGCATTTTGGAACCTGATTCATTGGAGAAGGCATTCAGGTTGGCAAGAAAAATTGAATGTAAAATTATGGCAACAAGGAAGCCTGCCACTCACTTCTATAAAGAGGGAAGTGTTGCTACTCCTAGATTTCCACAACCTACAAGGTTGACACCACAACAATTGGAAGAAAAAAGAGCAAAAGGGCTTTGCTACGGTTGTGATAGCAAATACACTAAAGGTCATAAGTGTGCTGAGAAGAAATTATTTTACATAGATTGTGAAGAGGAAGAAGAAAATGAACAAGAAGAGGATATACACCAGGAACCAGCCCTAGAAGAGGAAGAAATGAGTCAGACCATATCGTGTAATGCATTGGCAGGAATTACCACTCCTCAAACTCTCAAGATAGAAGGACATATCAAGAAGAAAAAGGTAATAGTGTTGATTGATTCAGGTAGTACCAATAATTTTATTCATTGTAAGGTAGCCAAGGAATTGAATTGTTTCCTATACCCAGCACCAGAATGTCAAGTGATGGTTGCAAATGGAGGAACTATAAATTTCTCTGGAAAATTCCATAATATCAAGCTAACCATGAGGGAATATGTATTGAATAGTCCAATGCTTTCCATTCCTATGGGAGGTGCTGATGTTGTACTAGGAGTACAATGGTTACAATCTTTGGGGACGGTAGCTTTTAATTTTCAAGAAATTTTCTTGAATTTTTTTTCAGAAGGAAAGGAAGTCGAATTATGGGGTATTGCGGGGAAGCCAGGAAGGATAATAAGCTCTAATGTCATGACAAAGCTTCTAAAGAAAGAACAGCGAGGCGTAATTGCACAATTATGCTCACTAGAACTTCCAACATCAAAATCATCTATTTCTGCAGATCTCCAACAAGTCTTGGACAATCATTCCAAGGTGTTTGAAACTCCCAAAGGACTCCCACCTATTCGTGATCATGATCATGCTGTTCATTTGATTCCAGGAAGTTTTCCTCCAAACATCAGGCCTTATAGATATCCTTATGTCCAAAAGAGCGAAATTGAACGTATGATTGCAGAAATGTTAGAGGCGGGTATAATTCAACCTAGTCAAATTTCTTTCTCTGCTCCTGTAGTATTGGTACACAAGAAGGATGGATCATGGCGCATGTTTCCGGATTATAGGGAGCTCAATAAGCTCACCATTAAAGATAAATTTCCCATTCCTGTGATTGATGAATTATTGGATGAATTACATGGAGCAATTTATTTTACCAAGTTGGATCTTCGTTCGGGATATCATCAAATTAGAATGAAGACTGAAGATATTCCAAAAACAACATTTCGAACTCATGAGGGTCATTATGAATTTTTGGTCATGCCTTTTGGCCTTACCGATGCACCTTCTACATTTCAAGGGTTGATGAATTCCATTTTCAAACCCTTCCTTAGAAAATTTGTGCTAGTATTTTTTGATGATATACTAATCTACAACAGGTCTTGGAAGAATCATGTTCAACATGTTGACAGGGTGCTCAAACTATTGCAGGAGAAACAATTATATGCAAAAACATCCAAATGTTTCTTTGGAGTACAAGAGGTGGAATATTTGGGTCATATTGTATCTCACGAGGTTGTTAAGGTAGACCCTAACAAAATTAAAGCCATTAAGGAATGGAAAGTCCCCACAACCATAAAGCAGTTGCGAGGATTTCTCGGGTTAACAGGGTATTATCGCAAGTTTGTTAAGAATTATGGGAGAATAGCAGCACCTCTAACAACATTATTGAAGAAAGATGCATTTTCATGGACTCCCGAAGCAACTAAGGCCTTTGAACGTCTTAAAGAGGCAATGTGCCTAGCACCGGTCTTAGCTACACCAGACTTTACAAAAACCTTTATTGTGGAATGTGATGCCTCAAGAAATGGAATTGGTGCAGTTTTAATGCAGGAAGGAAGACCCATTGCTTTTGAAAGTCATCCAATAAAAGGAAAGTATTTACAGAAACCTATTTATGAGAAGGAAATGTTAGCAATACTGCATGCACTAAAGAAATGACGAACTTACCTAATGGGAAGACACTTCAAGGTAAAAACCGATCATGATAGTCTTAAACACTTTTTGGAACAAAGACTATCGTTAGAAGAGCAACAAAAATGGGTCACAAAGATGTTGGGTTATGACTTTGAAATAATCTACAAAAAAGGAAAGCTTAATGTTGTTGCAGATGCACTCTCAAGAAAGAATGAAGAGGTGGAAGCATTGCTTTGTGCCATTTCTATTATCCAACGAGATTGGATAACCGAAGCAAGAGATGAATGGAAGAAGGACAAAGATGTATGGACACTCATTCAAAAGTTGCAGCAAGATCCTAGTACATCTGATACATTTAGTTGGAAAAATGAGTCCTTATGGTACAAAGATCGCTTATATCTTTGTAAGAATTCCCAACTAAAACAAAAGATTCTTCTGGAATTGCACACTTCTCCTTTAGGAGGACACTCAGGATTTTTAAAAACTTACCACAGGGTGAAGAAAGAATTTTTTTGGGATGGCCTTAAATCTGATATTCGAAAGTTTGTGGCGGAATGTTTGGTTTGCCGGCAGAATAAAGTGGAAACAATTAAGACCCCAGGACTTCTACAACCTTTATCCATTCCAAGTCAACGTTGGGAGGAGATTTCAATGGATTTTATCACGGGTTTACCTAAGTCCAAAGGAAAGAGTGTCATCATGGTGGTAGTTGATAGACTTACCAAGTATGCACACTTTTGTGCATTATCTCATCCATTTAAAGCAAGTACAGTTGCTACTACATTTATGGACACAATTCAAAAACTACATGGAAACCCAAGGGTTATTGTGAGCGACAGAGATCCCATTTTTACTGGAAATTTTTGGACGGAGTTATTTTCTTGTTTGGGTACTCAATTAGCTCATAGCTCATCTTATCATCCTCAATCCGATGGTCAAACTGATATAGTAAATAATGTTTGGAAGGATATATTCGTTGTTTTGTATGTGATAAACAAACATAATGGGTCAAGTGGTTACCTCTCGTTGAATGGTGGTTTAACACGTCCTTCCATACTGCAACAAAAATGACCCCATTTATGCCACTTTATGGATATCATCCACCATCCATCACATCATATTTAAGAGAAAATTTGAAGGTTCAAGCAGTGAAAGATCACATCGAGCATCAACAAGAAGTTCTCCAACTCTTAAAGGATAACCTGAATTTGGCACAAAATTGAATGAAACAATAGGCAGATCAACATCGCAGCGAGAGAAGTTTTGATGTAGGAGACTGGGTATTTTTACGGCTACAAAAATACAAACAAATGTCCCTCAAGAAAACTAAGAAGGATAATAAATTATCGCCAAAGTACTATGGTCCTTACAAGGTGTTGAAAAAGATTGGTACTATGGCATACAAATTGGAGCTTCCTGCTTCTTCACGAGTGCATCTAGTTTTCCATGTTTCATGCTTAAAGAAGGTTATAGGTGAAAATATTCCAATTCAAACAATATTGCTAGAACTTGATGAGGAAGGAAAAATCATATTGGAACCTAAAGCGGTCATGGAAGCAAGAACTCGACAGCTACAAAATCAATCAATTTCAGAGTATCTCATCAAGTGGAAGAACTTACCCACTGAAGATTCTACATGGGAGGATGAGAATTTTATACAGAAGCACCCAGAGCTAGTCAAGCGTTGAAGACAACACTTTTTTTAAGGAGAGGGGCATGTTAGGTCTCTATATTACTAGTATAGTCCCTTATTGTTGTTAGTGTAGCCTCCTTATTTTTATTATTGTACCCCTGTAACCCCCATCTTGTTATTATTGTGCCCTTAAATTATTATTGTTAGGTCAGCTAGGATTACATTGTGGCCCCATGGACTCTTATATATAGAAAGGAGGTTTTGTAATTTTTATCATCCAATAATTGTTCATTCATGTAATGTATTGGAGGTTTCCCCCTCAAAGTGGCTTATTTCTAAGGCGTTGATATCTCTTTTCTTCTATTTTTGGAGCTGGTTTCACAACACGAACAATCAATATATAAAGAATGATAGCCTACAATCAATATCAAGGAGGATAAGAGTTCAAGTGTTCATCTTTGGAGAAGAAAACATAAAAACGAGGAGAATATCTATCACTACCTCATGGAAATAAAAGTAAAGATGAAGCCTCGCCTAGGAATGAAAAAGCATGGACTCTCAAGCAAGAAGACTAAAATGAAAACTTCGTTACCAAGTTTTTTATGTCCTATTGTAAGCTTAGCTGAGACTAGACCAACATGCATATGCTATTCTTTCAGTGTCCTTTCTCCATTAATGGGGAGTGTTATAATTAATGGACAAAGTTAGACTTAGTTGTTTGTTGTGATAAGGATAGGGTTGAAACTCTAAGATTAGGTCTGAGATCCTACTATCTAGGGAGTGATTCAAACCACCCTGTTAGTGTGCAAGACTACATGTACAAGGTTCTTCTGAATGAATTGCTATGCATTGTGGGGAGTGCTTGGTAACTCTCTAGGTATCTCACATGGAGAGCCACTTAATTAATGGTATATTAGTTTTTATCATATCCACCATAAATCTAGAGCAACCCAAACATAATCTTTATCTCGGCATTACATTCTCTTAGACATGTCCATTAAGTCATCTCCAAGCATATCCATGACTCAGAGATATATAACACGTTCAAGTATATATATTTAGAAACTTTCATGTTATGGTAAAAATACTCCAACATAGAGGATCTTCATGGGGCATTTTCGTGAGCCATTTTAACTTAAGCATACTACAATCCTAATCTACACTCAATAGCTTCTGCAATTTGCTTCTCTCCCTCTAGGTTATACTTAATTTCCTCTCTATTTCCATCTTTCAATATGAACAATTTATTGTACTTACTAAAACCTGCCCCCCTGAAAGGGAGAGGTAACAAAGCAACTTAGAGATTTTTTTTGAATAATAAAATTATTAGATAAATATAAACAAAAGAAGTTAAACTTTAGAAAAAAATGCTATTAGTTTTTTAGAATAAGTTTAAATTCGAAAACAATAAAATATGGGTTGGAAATTAAGATGTAGAAGATGGATAGAAATGGAAAAGAAAAGCAAAAAAGAACAATCAATCCATTAAGAAAAGATTAATAATATAAAAAACTAAAGAACAAGTATAAAGAGTTAGAAGAAAATCTAAATAAAAATTTGGTCCTAAATAATTTGGAAGGTATATTGGATATCAAACCCATCATAAAATAAATGAATAAGCTCATAGAGTTAACCATGAGTATATAAAAAAAATTATTGAATATCATAATTTTTTTTTTAAAAGAGAACAAAGATGGGGATATGCTAGCCTCCATTAGAGAAGAGCTACAAAATTAAAGCAAAGCTCTAATTGTCTCATCAAAACAAAGACATTGATAAAAATAATTGAGCATAAACATAGGTTAATTAATGTTAAAAGAAACACCAATAAATGTGTCATAATCAATAAAACTATGAGTTTAAAATGATCGTGAATATTTATAAATGAGTACCTCATTCCATTATGAAATGAATTTAAAAATATTAAAGAAACCAACAAGGAAGGGAAATGGGTAATAATTAGGAATAAAATATTAGCAATAAAGGTCAAAAGGATAAAATAAATAGAAATTTTAGACACTCTCAATTCTTTTTGGAACTGTTTTGGCCTTCTACTAAGCAAAGGTCCCATGGGATTCCAAGTGAAATTGATATTTTTACTCGAGCAACAAATCAATGCAAAGTTATAGTAGGAAATAAATACTAAGTTATAGTAGGAAATAAATATAGAGGAGTAGTAGGAAATAACCTATTGACAGTTTCCAATATATAGAAATGAAAAATAATTATTATTTATATTTAATATGTTATTTATACAATGCTAGGAACCCACATAAATAAAGTGGTCATTTTATCTAATTTTTATGTAGACAAAAGTTTTCAAAAGTTTTCAAAATTACGTTATCGTTGAACATTTTTCAAAATTATGTTATAGTTGGACATCTGCCACCATTTAATGGAACTTGTGAAATATATTGTGTGTTTTGGAGTGTGGAGTTTTTATCTCAACATATTTATCCTAGGAAATCTTGTTTTATATATATATATATATATATATATATATATTCTCTTTTGTAACAATCATGTTTTAAAAATTTTCTACATATTCTTCTCTTGTATATTTTTTTGGGAATTGTATTCTACATCTCTACTTAATTTCCATATTGCTTCTTGAAAATTGGGAGCATGAGGAATTTGGAATCTTAATGCAAAGGGATTAGATTCATAGCTTGTTACATGAAAAGGAACAATTTTTTCACATCCAAATTCAAAAGAAAAATCATTTAGTCCATGTGGTGCATCTAAGTTGGTTATCACCATGAAAATCAAGTATTTTGCAAACTAAGAGATAGAAGGTTCAAATCCCCCAAATGTAACCTGATCTACAAAGAGGAGGACACGTCGTAGGCCCCAAAGGTTAGAGTGGTAGGGGTCATAATCAAACCAAAGCCACATGAGTGTGAGATTGATCCAGTTGTCCATTCATCTGGTCACAAAATAATAATAATAATAATAATAATAATAATAATTATTATTATTATTATTATTATTATTGAAATCAATGCACATGGATGATATATTAACGTGAAAAAAGATTTATATGGAAATATTTAATTTTACATCTCTAAATTCTACTTTTTGTAAGAAAAAAATATATAGATAAATCTCTTCCTAACGATAACTTAGAATAAGGTATTATAGTTTTAAAAAAAGGAAATAGCCTTTGCTATGAGGCTTTCATATTAAAACAAAAAATAATTAAGTTAATATTTCAGACAATGATTCCAATTGTAATCTTTGATGGCTAGATGAGCATCTTGTTTTAGTTAAAATATACAAAAGAAACTTTAAATACTTGGCCAATAGTTTATTTGGTATTAGCCCAATAAAGGTTTGTAGTTCTCAAGGTTTAATAATTCACAATGCCCAAATGAAGTGGGAAAAATACAACTGAATACTTTTTATTCATAGGCTTAGTAGTGTTGCCATAGATTATGTAAAATTATATATCTTCATATACATCCAAATAAATAATTTTGACATCTTAAATTGCCATAAACTCAATTTTGATCACAAACATATAACCTATTGGAAATCACGATTGTTTTTATACCATAACCCATAGATTTTAGTCAACGATCACATCACTAGAGATAAGGATCCATGAGAGATGGTTAGTCCATGTCACAAAACACACAGGGAGCATTGATCTATCCAATGTCCAAAAAAATCCCCCCCCAATGCGAATCGGGTGTGTACCGAACTCGTGACCTACGCTCTGATAGCACTTTTTGGGAATCATGAGTGTTATGGACCAAAAAACCACACGTGTTAGTCAACGATCACATCACCAGAGATAAGGATCCATGAAAGGTGGTTAGTCCATGTTGCGAAACACATGGGGAGCGTTGACTTACCAAGTCCAACATAAACCTAACTCTAAACTTTGTCATGTAGAAAATTCCTATTGAAGAGATTTCTAAAAGCCAAAAAACTTGATCTTTGACAAAGACGAAGCTTATATTTGTTTAAAATATTTAAATAATGAATTAAATCGCTTTCAAATAAGGACAATAATGAAAACTCTAGCATAATTTTATGACAAAATTCTTTATTTCCATAACATTTTTTCAAGTCTTCCATCAAAGTTTTGTGTAAAAAGGAAAATATAACGATCAAATCTTGGTATGTTAAAGAGTGAGGGATTGCTAGGAAATCCATCGGGGGTAAATTTTCACTTAGCTTCCTACAAAATTTTTGGGATAAAGTTTGACATGTAAATCTAAAGAAATTAATATGATTCCCTTAATGGACTAGAATTCCTACGTTGAAAATATACATAAATTCCCTAATGTTATGGAAAAAATTCCATGAGGTGTTGATTTAGTGAACCTATAAATTAGCATATGCATTCATATGATATTAAATAATACCTCCAATTTCACTATATATTGATAAATAGCTCCCAAAATCCTTTTGTTGAAACTCATTAATATATCTTCCTAAGAATAAAATAAAATAAAATCAATACATTATTTTTACTAAATATCCCTTATTTTTAATAGGTGCCCTTCTTCTCATACCCCACATTTCCACCTCCAATATCTACATTATATTGACTAAATTTTTGATAATTTTAACACCTACTTTATGATTGAAGGTGATATGATCTGGTCAACAAGGTGAAAGCCCTTATGTAACATTCAAACCCCTTCTATAGAGGAATAATATTTTGCTACAAACCCGTTCTATAGAGGAAGAATATTTTTCTACATAAGAAGTAGATTTTGGGGTCAAAAAGCTTGAAAAATGGAAATCTAAGGATATTTAAGGATACAAATAAGAATATTAAAATTTGGATGTCCTATCCTCATCCCTCACATCCATAAGCTCTTCAATTTAGAAATTTTGTAAGGATTCCCTAAATCATGGACTTAAATCGTCATTGTATATATTTTTAGAATGATAACTAGAATAACCCATCTAATCATTAGATTATTTTGATTATTCCACTTTTATCCAAGTTATATGGAATTATTTTGAAAAACAAGATTTAGTATATCTAGAGAGTCACTAAAAGACTCGAAAGGAAAAACTAGATTTAGGAGCAACCATTCAAAATTTGGCCCAAATTTTTATGCTTGATATCACTATGAAGAAGCATGGTAATAATAAATACAAAATTCTATTTCGTGCCATTGTACTTAGAAAATATTTGACATAGTTTCTAGGAATAACCTTTCAAATGGATTACAATATATAAACGTTTTGTTCAAGTTGAAACATAATGCACTAAGGTTGTATGAAAATGTTATTGATAAGTTTAAGAACACTTAGGGATGGTCAAAATAACTTAAATGTAATGTACAAGTTAAGAAAGTTTTTTCCCTATCCCTTATCATTTTTCCCATATACATCGACAAGCTAGACAATTGTTTGGAAGAAGAAAGTTTATTTGGCCAACTCGAGATAGTATAGTCATCATCCTTCTTCTTTATATTGATGATATTTATCATTGAGAGGCATCCCAATAATTTTTAAAAGAAACTAGAAATTATCAAGGATTTTTGCTCTAGTATGTGTATGACTATTAACACGAACAACATGAAGGTTATGATTATTGAATCCAAAATGATCACTTATGCTAATTTACAGACTTGCAAATTGGTGTAAATTAGCAGTCCTTTGGTAATGGGATAAGAAGAAGCCCATATTTGAGACTCTTGTCACTCATATTCTCTTATATATTTTTGAATTTTGGGGTTGAAGAACTTGTAGTGAATCAATGAGAAAGATAGTGTAAATTCAAAATTGTTATATGACTTGTAATATCAAAATTAAAGGTAATACACATTTAAAATCATTCTCATGAAGCTAATCCCCCCTAGTAATAACACAACTATAAATAAGTAACTAATGTATAAGAACATTAAAAATAGCATAGAAGAAAAGAGTCTTGCTAAAATTGCTTCAAATTTAATCTAAAATTGCTAAATAAGATATTATAAGGAGATGATCAACCCTAACCTAGAACTCTAAAAGTGTATCTCTATTTTAACTAGAGTGAATAAGAAAATAAACATTTTTAAAGTAGTAAAAAAACTTTCGCGATCTCAATAGTGAAACAAGTTGTTGGAAAATTGATAAAATGCTATGGATCAAAAGAATTTGTATATTTATAACACTAAAAGGCTTGAAGATAAAAAAACACTTTCTCTTAAAATGTAATGTGTATATCCACATTAAATTACAATTTCAAATGTTTGTTATATTACTAACCTTTTTAAATTTTTAACTCATCAAAATTATGGTGATTTAGTAAAGCTTATCTTAAAGCTTATCGAGCATAGAAATAAAATTCTAAGAAAAAATGAATAATTCCTTACTTTTTTTAAGGTCCAATAGACCAAATTCGGTCTGAGTGATGTTAATCGTAATCATCGTCAGAGTAATAATAAGATGAAGAAAAAACTCTTTCCATGAATAAATTTGATAAGAAATATTTAAATATTAGGGATAATTGAAGTTTTACTACAAAGTATTTTTCTCAATTTTAAATAGATTTGTTAGCTAAAAATATTATTGAAGTTGCACATTATATCAAAACTATCGATCAATGAGAATTCTAAATTTTTGTATTGTTGGGTTCTGCTTCTTTGAAGAAATTTTTTTATATTTTTTTATAAAATTAAATGGTTTCACATTTTACAAAATAATGTGAATTTGATGTTTCCTACACCTGCATGGTACTTCAAAAATATAAAACAATAATTGCATACATGTATTCATGATAGAATGGTTATTTATATCTTCTCAACGTTCACTTTATGTAGAGAAAGCATTGTAACCTAGGTTAACTATAAAATCAAAGTCAAGTCTCTTTTATGGGAAAACAATAATGTTGTGTATTAATAAATTTTTTTTTTCTATAACAAATGTTAAGGGAAAATTGCAATATAACCAACAGATATTGGTGGCACACACAGTAACATTTTTTTCTAAGGGGATAATTGTGGGGTATTTTTCAATTGTTGATTGTCACATATGTAAAGATCAATAGTAATGTTCACCATGTGACTACATGGGGAAGTGGTGGGTTCGGAAATGTCCTCCTTTTCAAAACTAGTTACATTCAATGATATAGTCTAATTTCAAACCATTTCTTAAAAAATTCCACATCCCACTATGACAATTAGGTGTGCAATGGATAATTCTAATAAGGTGTTAGGTCCCTATAATAATAGTGTAGTCCCCGTATTGTTATTATTAATGTTTCCCCCATATTCTTATTTTTGTACCCCATAGAAGCCCACTATTGTTATTGTTGTGCTCTTACATTATTATTTTTATGTAATCTATGATTATATTGTGACCCCTTACAATCCTATATATAGAAAGGATGTCTTGTCATTTGTATCATCCAAGAATTTTTCATTTATGTAATGTAAAGGAGGTTTACCTCTCGAAGAGGATAATTTTTAAGTGATTATGTATCTTTTGTTCTATTTTGTGAGCTGGTTGCATAACATTTGATATCAGAGCTTTGGAATCTAGGGTTTCACTGCTTCAGATAGGTCATCTTGGAATTTTTGCTATAATGTTTTTCTACGAATTTTAAGAAGTTTAAATTGCAACTACGTGGAGAAGAAATCTTAGTGAACATCATGTAGGAATTGCAGATCTTGGTTCGGTATAGTTTTTGAGATATGGTCCGAAGAAGTTAGGTTTTTTGAAGACTCCAAAATTCAATCTCAAAGAAGTGACCAAGGGAAAAACGTCATAAAGTTATCTCTGAGAATCGAATTTGAATTTCGTGAAAAGTGACTGAAATTGCATGAAATTTTATTTTCATTGTATCATTTTAAGGGTCAAAGGTTGAAACAGTGACACTTGGCACTCCATACAATTTATCTCTACTGAATCATTCCATAATCAGGTCATCGTGGGAGATTGGGCATAGATTTACCTTGAATAATCCAATTTTGGTTTGACATGTGCCGTTCTAAAGAAGAATTAGAGAGATACCACAGGACCAAATTTTATATCTTAGAGAGGTGAAATTACAAAGAGACAACAGTTTCAATATATAGATAAAAAAAACAAGGAAAAAATGTGTATTTTAAAACAAAATTGCATAAATTTTGTTTAATAAATCAGTTTGAAGTGATTCAAATGGCATAGTGAAGAATATATATATTTGTCTGATTCCAAAATGCCTCGAAACAAAAAATTGTACACCTAGTAAGCAACCAAAATTATCTACTATGACACATAAAGTAGAGGAATAATTGCAGCATGATATATCAAAATTATGAGACCAAGTGCGACAAATTTTGCTCTCGCAAAGAGTAACAAAAAATGAGTTTAAAGCTAATATGGATGGTTTAGAGACAAAAATGAAAGGCAATATTGAAGGCTTGAAGGATGATTTAAAAACAGACATGGAAGCTAGGATGGATGGTTTGAAGATTGGTTTAAAAGAACACATGGAAGGTTTGATGGAAGGTTTGACAAATTTGTTGCAAGAATTCATTCCTAATGGTGACAAGTTACTCCATGAAAGTCATGATGAGGAAAAAAGGAATATAAATTATGATTTTAGAGACTCCAATATGGGTTTTAAGAACCACCACATTCCAAAGATAGATATGAGGAAGTTTGATGGCAAGGATCTAGTAACATGAATACTACAAATGGAGCAATATATTGATCTACATGATGTGAAACACACACAAAATGTATGCATTGCATCTTTATATTTAGAACCCAATCAATTTTTATTGTATCAATGACTTTGTTTTGATAAACCACTTGTGAGTTGGTCAATTTTTGCAGAGGAAATGATAGCACATTATGAGTATACAAAGAGAAACACCTTCTTTATCCAATTGATAAATCTCAAAAAAAAGGGTTAAATATCGAAGTACATTGACGACTTCAAAAATTGAATATCATGGTAACTGATATTCCAGAGGAGCATAGGATTAATGTCTTCATAGGGACTTTAAGACATTCAATATGGAAAGAAAGGTTGAAAGAAAAATTATGGCAACAAGGAAGTCTACTACTCACAACTATAAATATGGAAGTGTTGCTGCTCCTAGTATGCCACAACTGACAAGATTGATACTGGAAAAATTATAATAAAAAGGAGAAAAAGTGCTTTGTTACAATTGTGATAACAAATACACTAAAGGTAATTAGTGTGTTGAGAAGAAATTGTTTTACAAGGATTGTAAAGAAGAGGAATAAAAGGAACAATAAACAACAAAAGAGGAGGATATACACCAGGAGCCAACCCCAAAGCAAGAAGAAATGAATCCGAATATACCTTGTAATTAATTGCCAGGAATTACTACTCCTCAAACTCTCAAGATAGAAAGATAAATAAATAAGAAAAAGGTAATAGTGTTGATTGATTTAGGTAGTACCTATAATTTTATTCATTGTAATATAGCCAAGGAATTTAACTTCTTCCTATATCCAACACCAGAGTGTCAAGCAATGGTTGCAAATAGAGAAAGTATAAATTTCTCTGGAAAGTGCCATAATATCAAGCTAACCATGGGGCACTTTGTATTTAATAGTCCAATGATTTCCATTCCAATGGGTGGTGTTGATGTTGTACTAGGAGTCCAATTGTTACAATATTTGGGGATGATAGCTTTTAGTTTTCAAGAATTTTTCTTGATTTTTTTTGGGAAGGAAAGGAAGTTGAATTAAGGGGTAATATAGGAAAAAAAAGAAATATAATCAACTCTAATTTCATGGAAAATATTATAAATAAATAACAATGGGGTGTAATTTCACAATCAAGTTCACTAGAGATTCAAACATCAAAAACATATATTTCTCTAGATCTCTAAAAACTATTGGATAATCATTCCAAGGTATTTGAGACTCCCAAAGGCCTCCCACCTATTTGTGATCATGATCATGCTATTCATTTTATTATAGGAAGTGTTCCTCCAAAAATCTTGCCTTAATATCCATATGCCCAAAAGAGTGAAATTGAACGTATGGGTACATAAATGCTAGAGGCTGGTATAATTCAATGTAGTCAAAGTGATTTCTGTGCTCTAGTAGTATTGGTGCACAAGGAGGATGAAATATGGCATATGTGTCTGAATTATAGGGAACTCAACAAGTTCACTATTAAAGATAATTTTCCCATTCATTTCATTGATGAATTGTTGGATGGATTGCATGGAGAAATTTAATTCACCAAGCTCGATCTTCATTCAAGATATCATCAAATTAGAATGAAGACTGAAGAAATTATGAAAATGAAATTCATAACTTATGAGGGTCATTATGAATTTTCAGTCATGCCTTTTGGCCTTACTATTGCACGTTCCACATTCTAAGTTTTTTTTAATTCCATTTTCAAACCATTCCTTAGAAAAATTGTGTTAGTATTTTTTGATGATATAATAATATACAACAATTATAGGAGAGATCATGTTCAAGATGTTGAGAGGGTGCTTAAGCTATATGAGGAGAAACAATTATATGAAAAAACTCCAAATGTTTCTTTGGAATAAAGGAGATGGAATATTTGGGTCATATTGTATCTCATGAGGGTGTTAAGGTAGACCCTAACAAAATTAAAGACATTAAGGAATGTAAAATCCCCACAACCATAAAGCATATTTGAGGATTTCTCAGGATGACAAGATATTATCACAAGTTTGTTAATAATTATGGGAGAATAGCAACACCTCTAACAACATTACTAAAGAAAGATTTATTTTCTTGGACTCCAAAATAATCTAAGGCTTTTGAACATCTTAAAGAGGAAGTGTGCCAAGCAATGGTCTTAGCTACGCTAGAATTCACAAAAACCTTTTATGTGGAATGTGATTCCTCAAGAAATGGAATTGGTGTTCTTTTAATGCAATAAGGAAGACCCATTTCTTTTGAAATTCATCAAATCAAAGAAAATTATTTACACAAACCTATTTATCAGAAGGAAATGTTGGAAATACTACATGCACTAAAGCAATGACGACCTTACGTAATGGGAAGACAATTCAAGGTAAAGAAATATCATGATAGTCTTAAATACTTTTTGGAACAAATATTATCTTCATAAGAGCAACGAAAATGGGTCACAAAGATGTTGGGTTATGACTTTGAAATCATCTACAAAAAAGGAAGAAAAATGGTGTTGCAAATGCACTCTCAAGAAAGGATGAGGATGTGGAAGAATTTTTTGTGCCATTTCTATTATCCAACCTAATTGGATAACCAAAGCAAGGGATAAATGGAAGAATGACGAAGAGGTGTCAACACTTATTGAAAATTTGTAGCAAGACCCCAGTAAATGTAATACATTTATCTCGAAAAATTATTCATTATGGTACAAAGATCGCTCATAAGAATTCCCAGCTCAAACACAAGATTCTCTTTGAATTGCATACCTCCCCTTGAGGAGGGCAATCAAGATTTTTAAAAACTTATCATAGGATCAAGAAGGAGTTTTTTTGGGAGGGCCTTAAATATGATATTCAGAAGTTTGTGACAGAATGTTTGGTTTTCCAACAAAATAAAGTTGAGACAATTAGGACCCTGGGTCTGTTACAACCTTTAACCATTCAATGCCAGTCTTGGGAGGAAGTATCAATGGATTTTATCACATGTTTACCCAAGTCTAAAGGAAAGAGTGGCATCATGGTGGTAGCTAATAGAATTACCAAGTATGCACACTTTTGTTCATTATCCCATCATTTTAAAATCAGTAGAATTGCTACTTCATTTATGGAAACAATTAAAACATGGAAACCCAAAGATTATTATAAGTGACAGAGACCCCATTTTCACTGGAAATTTTTGGATGGAATTATTTTCTTGTCTTGGTACTCAGTTATCTCATAGCTCATATTTTCAACCTCAATCTAACAAGAAAAATAAGATAATGAACAAATGTTTGGACGGATATCTTTGTTTTTTTGTATCTGATAAACAAACACAATGGGTCAAATTGTTACCTCTAGATGAATGGTGGTATAACACTTTCTTCCATGCTGCAGCAAAAATGACCCCATTTATGGCACTTTATGGATATCATCTATCATCCATCACATCATCTTTAAGAGAAAATTCTAAGGTTCAAGTGGTGAATATCACATTAAGCATCAACGATAATTTTTCCAACTCTTAAAGGATAACCTGACTCTGGAGCATAATCGAATGAACTAACAAGTAGATCAAAATCACAGTGAAAGAAGTTTTGACGTAGGTGACTGGGTATTTTTACGGCTACAACCATACAAACAAATGTCCCTCAAGCAAGCTATGAAGCCTTATAATAAATTATCACCCAATTAATATGGTCCGTACAAGGTGTTGGAAAATATTGGTACTATGGAATACACATTGGAGTTGCCTACATCTTCTTGAGTACACCTAATTGTCCATGTTTCATGCTTAAAGAAGGTTATCGGTGAAAATATCTGAGTTCAAAGAATATTGTTAGAACTTGAAAAAGAAGGAAAAATAATATTGGAGCCTGAAGTGGTCATAGAAACAAGAACCCAATAAATACAAAATTGATCGTTTTTATAATATCTCATTAAGTGAAAGAACTTAACCGCTGAATATTCCCCATGGGAGGATGAAAATTTTATACAGGAGCATCCATAACTACTCAAGCAGATAGGAAAACACTTTTTTTAAGGAGAGGGGCATGTTAGGTACCTATAATAATAGTGTACTCCCCTTATTGTTATTGTTAATGTATCCCCCATATTGTTATTGTTTTTCCCCACAGAAGCTCACTACTGTTATTGTTGTGCCCTTACATTATTATTGTTATGTAGGCTCTGATTATATTGTGACCCCTGAGAATCATATATATATATATATATATATATATATATATATATATATATATATATATATATATATATATATATATATATATAGATAGATAGATAGATAGATAGATAGATAGATAGATAGATAGATATATATATATATATATATATATATATATATATATATATATATATATATATATATATATATATATATATATATATATATATATATATAAAGTAGGTCTTGTCATTTGTATCATCTAATAATTGTTAATTTATGTAATGTAAAGGAGGTTTCCACCTTGAAGAGGATAATTTTTAAGTCGTTGATATAGCTTTCCTTTTTTTTTTTGTGAGATGGTTGCATAACATAAGGTGTCAATTATAGAGATCTCTTATTCAAACGTCAATGAATACCTCTCTCCATATTAAAAACCTATAATAATTATTTTCTTTTAATGATTTTTACGGTTTTGGTATCATACAATAGATCTATATTAATGCATTTATTCCAATTAGACCCCAAAACAAATGTGAGGTATATTTATGTTCTAAATTTTTTTTCGATAGTATATTTGTATAATCATAATGATTATTTAAAGTAATTGAAGAGGGGAAATGGCATGAGGGAAGAGTGAGCCTCTTCATTATCCCATGGTTCACAATATTCAACCTGATTATATTTTAAATTCCAACATGTATTTCTTTCGCATGTCTACCACTTTCCTTTCATATATTTTAATGCTTATAAATACTTAAAATTCATTGAATAGATTTCCAAAGGTAGATTTCGAGCAAGTTTAATTTGGTACTTTTAATTATGCTGAAATTTATATGGAGATTGATATTAGTAAATTCCTTATAGATAGAATGTGGCTCAAATAAGACAAATTTCAATGGATTGAAAAAAATATAGGCCATCTCCAAAATTCACTTTTCTTAGTGTAGAAATTATATAACATATGCATTATATATCCACATTCTCCTGAGCTAACAATATTTATCTTCTTGATAAATACAGAATCCTTCCACTGTTAATCTTTTGTGGAAATTATAAACTCAATTGCAAACACATGAAGCAATAAAAACAATCACACATAACATAGTTGTTTAACGGGAAAGCCTGAAGCTAAAAACCCCAACTATCATATATTATGTATCATGGAGATCATGTAACAATATCATATAAATATTAGTACATCAAGCTCTCAGTACAATTTGCAAATCCATGCGTTGATTTCTGCCACCTGATAGGCTGCCTCCACTACGCAATCCCTACTGAAGAATAGCTCTGAATGAATTCGAATTACCCTTGCCTTGACTGCGCAATCCTAATTGGCAACTCCAATGTGTGTGTGATGCAATCAATGCATCACTATAGTCACAACGGATAATCCATCTCACTCTTTCACTTATCTCTCCACTGGGTCTCCAATGGAACTGACATGCACTGTAGTTAAATGCTATATTTGTTCAGTTGATTAATGAGTTTTTATTTTTGAATTAATTAACTAATTAATTCACTCCACTCTCACTAGTGTATCATTCAGTTAGACTAGATACATCTAGCTCAACTGAGTTTAACTTCAATAATTGAGTTAAACTGAATAACAACTCCATGAAATACTCTTCCAACTCTGTAATAACTTTTCCACTTCAGTTCTAACTAAGTCCTCCATGCATGAACCACCAGTAAACCCTAGGAATTGCGTAATTCCTTCAGCTCACTGATTTTCCAAATCTGTTCACTGAAATAAAGTGCTCCAAGAGAATAAGTTGTTGTTTATTGTCGGATTATTATTAAGAGCTAATAATAACCGACATGCATCTATTTTTAGATCAACTATCTATAAATACACTTCGCCCAATATTATAAAAATAGAATTTCATCTATATTTCCAACTTGACCAACCATCCAAAAATAGCATCTTGCAACTTCTAAAATATGATGACCATGTCTAAAAATAGACATAGTCTAAAAATAGACTTGCACCTAAAAATAGCCCGTGGGCCCACTTAGTGAAGGCGACTGATTTTCACTAAGCTCATCATCTTGTTGAATCTCAACACTCCCTCTCAACAAGATAGGGATTATCCTTCACCTCGATCCTTCTTGTATGGTATTCGAATTTTCTCCTAGTGACCGCCTTCATCATAATATCTGCATCCTAATTTTCTGTAGGAATGCACTGAAGAAACATGATCTTTTGCTCAACACAATCTCTAATATGATGATACCGGATATCAATATGTTTAGATCTATCATGAAACACAGGATTAATCGAGATTTTAATGCAACTCTGATTATCACAATGTATCACTGTAGGATCTAAATGTGATCCGAACAAACCGACCAGGATCTTCCTCATCCAGATAGCCTCACATGCAGCTTGACTTGTTTCCATGTATTCTTCTTCCGCTGAACTGAGTGCCACGGATCTTTGTTTCCTGCTGTACAAAGAAACTGTTGTAGATCCGATACTGAAAACCCCTCCTGATTTTCTCTTTCTATCTATTGGGCTGCCTGCCCAATCTGCATCAATGAAGCCATGCAAATTCACCTCATCCATCTGTCTATACCATAAGCCATACTCAGATGTGCCCCTATGATACCTCAGGACATGCTTGCCTACTTTCTAAAAGAGCTTGATAGGCTTAACCATCGCTTGTGAAAGTTGGTTCACCGCATAGCATATGTCTGGTCTTGTATTAACTAAATACATGAGCGAACCCACCAACTTTCGATAAACAGTGGCATCCACTACCTTTGCTGATGTAGCATCCTCTTTCCTCCAATTTCCTGGAAGAGGAGTGTCGATAGGCTTGCAGCCTTGCATGTGAAACTTCTCAAGTGTCTCCCGGGAATACTTGCCTTGAGATACAAACATTTCACCTTCTTACTGCCATATTTCCAATCCAAGGAAATAATGAAGGAGGCCCAAATCCTTCATCTCGAACTCCTTTTCAATATTTTCCTTGCATGAGTGTATCAACTACTCATCACCTGTTAGTAATAAATCATCAACATAAAGAAAAATGATTAAAAGCTTACCCTCCACCACAATTTGGTACAGGTTTGCATCCGCCTCACTCTTGGTGAAGCTAAGTCCGGTGAAATAGCTATCAATCCGTGTGTACCAAGCACGTGGTGCTTGTTTCAGCCCATACAACGCTCTTTTGAGCCTGCCCACATGTGACTCGCTGTTGAAGATCTCAAATCGGTCAGGCTACTCAATGTACACCTCTTCCTCAATGATCCCATTAAGGAACGTAGTCTTCACATCCATTTGATGAATGTGCCAACCCATCTACGCTGAGAGAGCAAGGATGGTCCGTATGGAATAATACTGTGCGCTAGGTGCAAAGGTTTCTTCATATTCAATCCCCTCGATCTATGAGAAGCCCCAGGCAACAAATATTTCCTTATACTTCTCAACGCCCCCATCAGCAGCTTTCTTTACCTTGTAGATCCATCTTGATCCTACAACTAATTTACCCACTAGCCTTGGAAAAATCTACCAAGCAATGTTTCTGACAATGGAGTCATACTCCTCCACCATGGCAACTACCCATGTGGGCTCCTGCACTACTTCTTCAAAAGAAGATGGCTCTGTCACGATACACATGCTCAAAAGAGCCATGTATTCAATAAATTGTTCAGGTGACCGTCTCTATCTGCGCTGGGATTTAGGGACTCCTACATTCTGTGCCGCATCAAGCTTCAGTCTCTCAGCTTCTGTGGTACACTTTCTTCCTTGTCTGATGTTTCTTTCTGCATGAGTGGACTCCTCCACTCCATGAATCTCCTCCTGTGGCTGATCCACATCTAGAGGCTCATCTTTGGGAACAAGTAGCTCCTCCTCTGCATGCAAGTGTAGCTCTCTCTCAAGAGACAACTTCATGGCTTTCACCTCATTGAATTTTATATCCTGTCGCACCACAGTCATCTGACTGTCTGGAAAATACACATGATAATTACGGGGTGTTTCTGTGTACCCCACAAATATCCCAACTTCTGCAGTCGAATCCAGCGTCTTCCTGGCGTCCTTTGTCACATGAATTTAAACAGATGAGCCAAAAATCTTCAAATGAGAAATATCAGGCTTCTTACCAGTAAAAGCTTCTTCAAGTGTACTCATGCCAAGTACTCTATGAGGACAACATTTTTGCACATAAACCGCAGTGTTTCATGCTTCCACCCACAAGTGCATCGGTAGGCCCTGGTCATGCAGCATAGCTCGTGCAACACCCACGATCATTCTGTTCTTCCTCTCCACAACCCCATTATGCTATGGGTTATGAGGCGCTATGAGTTCTCTTCAAATTCCTTCTTTGCTACAGAATTCTTTAAATTCACCCGAGATATACTCACCACCATTATCGCTCCGTAGAGCCTTCACTTGCTTCCCCGACTCCTTCTCCACCAATGCTTTAAACTCACAGAACTTTGAGAATGTTTCGCTCTTCTTCTGCATGAAGAAGATATGGAATCTACGAGAATATTCATAAAAAAAAATAACATAATACCTGTGTTTTGTTGTTGAATCAACCGAGAAAGGTTCACACACGTCTGTGTGAATTCTCTCCAGGATCACTGAAGCTCGGTTCTCCTTCTCATGACAGGTGGTCTTCACAAACTTACCAATAGTACATCCCTTGCACTGATCTGACTGCGCAAGAGTACCCTTGGGAAGTCCAGTAGAAATCTGCTGCAAAATCTTCAAAGCGCCATGGTGAAGATGGCCCAATCTCCTGTGCCATAATTCACCCTCATCCCGGCTCACCACTTCCTCTGCTTTGCCCATCATTGCAGCGCAACCATCTACCTCCAGCTTGTAGATAGTCTTAACTCGAATCCCTATATTCTTGGTTTGACCCGTTCTTTTATGTCGAAGAAAGGATTTTCCCTCACTGAAAACAACGTCATAACCTTTGTCTTCCAATGTTGCGACTGAGACCAAGTTCTTCTTTAGACCTGGAACATGCATAACTTCTTTAAAAAAAAATGGATTACCTGACTCCCTCTCAAAGGTAATGGTCCCAATGTCAGTCGCACTATATCGACCATCGTCGCCCATCTCTATATGCATTTGGAGGTCCTTCTCCTCCAGATCACTAAACAACTCCTTGTCTCCCGTCATATGGAAAGACGCACCACTATCAAGATACCACACCAATCCAATTATGCTTGAAACAAAGCATGCGATCAAAGAGAAATAAAGTTCAAATTGCGACGCTAAGGCCTCACCCACTGCAGCTCCAACAACGTTCTTGTTCTTCTTCTTCTGTAGGCAGTTAGTGGCAAAATGCCCATGTTTGTGACAGTGAAAACACTTGACCTTGGAAAAATCCTACTTCTTGCCTTTAGCCTCGAATTTTGAAGGGAATTTATTCCCCTTCCCTTTCCTTGCTTTGGAAGCCAAAGCGCAATTCTCTTCATCTTCATTCTTCAATGAAGAACCATCCCTGGTACTTTTCCTTATCTCCTCCTGCACAAGATCCAACCAAAGTCACTCCCATCCCGGCAGTTTCTCCCGTCCATTGACAGAGTCTTCGTAGCTATGCCAAATCTTCAGAAGCCCAAGGAGAGCCAAGCTCACCAAGTCATCAATATCAATAGTAATCCCCACACTTCCCATTTCATCCCTACAGTGGACAAACTTCGTGAGATATTTTGGAATACTCTCGCCCTTCTCCATTTTTATTTTTCTGAGCTTATCTTTAAGCGCCAACTTCCTGTGGTCGCTTTTTCTTTGGAAAAAATCTATCAAAGCCTTCTACATTGCAAATGGAGTGCCTTTCCCATGAATTCTGGACATAATATGGTCCTTCACACCTTCCAACCGAATTCTTCTTGTCTTTGCTACCTTCTTTTGCCATACGTCAAGTCCTGCAACATCACTAGAATCCGGCTTAGGAACATTGCTATTGATGAACTCCTTTGGTCCATTATCCTCCAGCACCACCTCCATCCTGTCCTTCCAGACTATGTAATTCGAGCTGCCATCAAGGGCATACTCCAATCGCAACCCATTGAAAGACATTTCAATGTATACTCAACTGTCGCACCAAGAATTTTCTGCAGCAAATTCGAATTGTCCACCAGCACAAACTCATCAATTCTTCACAATTGCAATCTTCAAGAATTAACACTACTTCGATACCATGTAGAAATTATATAACATATGCATTATATATCCACATTCTCCTGATATAACAATATTTATCTTCTTGCTAAATACACAATCTTTCCACTGTTAATCTTTTGCGGAAATTATAAACTCAATTGCAAACACATGAAGCAATAAAAACAATCGCACATAACACAGTTGATTAACGGGAAAGCCTGAAGCTAAAAACCGCAACTATCATATATTATGTATCATGGAGATCATGTAACAATCTCATATAAATCTTAGTACATCAATCTCTCAGTACAATACAATCGTCACACACTAACAAGAAGAAATATGCAAATCCATGCACTAATTTCTGCCACCTAAGAGCCTGCCTCCACTGCGCAATCCCTACTGAAGAATAGCTCTGAATGAATTCGAATTACCCTTGCCTTTACTGTGCAATCCTCATTGTCAACTCCAATGTGTGTGTGATGCAATCAATGCATCACTATAGTCACAATGGATAGTCCATCTTACCCTTTCACCTATCTCTCCACTGGGTCTCCACTGAAACTGTCATGCACTATAGTTAACTGTTGTATTTTTCAGTTGATTAATGAGTTATTACTTGTGAATTAATTAACTAATTAATTCACTCCACTCTCACTAGTGTATCATTCAGTTAGACTAGATACAACTAGCTCAACTGAGTTTAACTCCATTAACTGAGTTAAACTGAATAACAACTCCATGAACTACTCTTCCAACTCTGTCATAACTTTGCCACTTAATTTCTAACTGAGTCCTCCATGCATGAACCACCAGTAAACCGTAGGAATTGCGTAATTCCTTCAGGCCAATGATTTTCCAAATCTGTTCACTGAAATAAAGTGCTCCAAGAGAATAAGTTGTTGTTTATTGTTGGATTATTATTAAGAGCTAATAATAACCGACATGCCTCTAGTTTTAGATCGACGATCTATAAATAAACTTCGCCCAATATTCTAAAAATAGAATTTCATCTATTTTTCCAACTTGACCAACCATCCACAAATAGCATCCTACAACCTCTGAAATATGATCACCATGTCTAAAAATAGACATAGTCTAAAAATAGACTTGCACCTAAAAATAGCCTGCGGGCCCACTTAGTGAAGGCGACTGATTTTCACTAAGCTCATCATCTTGTTGAATCTCAAAACTTAGTTGTTAGTGAAACTCAAATGATAGGGAATAAAAAATCTCATTGGCTCAAAAGCTCAACATTTGATAACTAGATGGTTTTTCCGCAAATGATACTGTAAGACCTCATATGAAGGGCTTGTTAAAGGTTAAAAAGAGGAAAGGGAAAAGTGATTGAATTAAGGTCACTATAAAATGAAATTATGTGACATATTATGTCAGCATTATTTAATTTTGAGGTTAAATGTTTTATTTTTATAGTAGATGGTTGTAAAGGATTAATAAAATATTTTGTTTTCATAATCTCATTTTCCATTATCACTTGGAAAAATATTTACATTGGATATGGGTAGAAGGAATTGCAGATTATCTTAGCATGAAAATTTGGAAACCATACTAAAGGAAAAATCTAAGGCTCCAAGAAATTTCTATCGAAATATGGAAGCCATTCATGATATACCTAATGAAACATAGCCAAAAACTAGGAAACTTGCCCTGTAAATTGTGCTTACATATTAAAAAAAAAAATCCTCAAGATGTAGTGAAACAAAACAATTGATCACGATTTGCAGCACAAACAACGAAGCCCATATTTTTAGATTCCTTGCATAGGAGGAGTATGATTGGTTGAGAGAGGTCGTTCATGGTCATGTAGAAGGACACTCTCAATGCATTGCAACCATTGGTCCATAAATTAGTAAATCAAGTGTAATTCCTCCATTATGAGAAGGAGTTCATCATGATTATCATTGCATTCAAAAAATAATTTTCCCAAAAAATCCTTGAGACACTAATACAAATCAAAAATACAAAAATATTGGTTGCAACATCCTCTCTTTGTACCCAAATTATGGATCCAATTAGAGATGGACGAGAAAACCTTGGAATCAGACTCGTCTTCATGTATCATCAACCACTTCCTGCTTGATGTTCTTGATTTCTTGTTGCACCACCAAGGGTGTATGATCCCAGTACATATCTGAGGCGACATGCACTCTAGCATGGGGTTGAGAATAATATGGGCCATCAATGACCCCATTTCCTCGTCTAGGGCATTCTCTTTAATGAGGCATGCTTGATAAAAATATTTCACAGCTAGATATAAAGAAAATTGGAGCAAGAAAAACAAGGAAAGAGGAGGAAAGGTGATATAAGAAAGGCGTATGAATGCCAAAAGGGTGAGAGAGATTACAAAGGGAATATAAGAAAATAGAGCATAGCTCAAGAGGAGAAGACACCGCACCAAAGTCGAAATATAGGTAGACTGATTAGCCAATGAAAAGAACCAATTGATGCAAAAGAGAATTACCTAAAGGCGAGGGAGAAGTTTTATGGAGATATATGTCATCGAAGTCACTTGTCCTTGTCCAAAAGAAGAACCAAGTTTTACTCCTTTCCCAATCAAAATTTATGGTAATCGAGTATAGTGAGGTTGTGAGAACAACCAATACAACCCATTCTAAAAAGGAAATTAGATTCTTCGATGAGAATGTGAGTGTGATAGTAAATCATAGAAAGAAGGAAATGAAACAAAGGCACTAGTCCAAAATACTTTTCCTTCCATAGACCTGGAATTTTCAAATTTATAGGAGAGAGCATGTTGTGAGTGGAGGTTACGAAACCAAATTTGATGTATATTGCTGAAAATCACAAAAGTAGGAAAAATTCCCTTCCTATAGCAATAACCAACTGAAAAAGTATTTAAATGTGCAGTTCCTTGAATGAAAATCGTTGTTCCCCTATATAAATTTAATGTATCATAAATGTGGAGTGACCCATGCTTGTGCAAGTCTATCATCGAGTGGCTTTATATCAACATCCAATGGTGAGGAGCTACCCCTTCTACAATTATCCAGCACGCGTGCATGAGGCAATGACGAGGAGGGAAACTACTCATCATCGTTATTACCTCTATCGTCATCTCAGATGTATCTTTGTGTGCCCATATTAATGCCCAGGATGGACACCCCAATCGAGTAAGGAATCATAAAATGTTAAAAAATATCCGAAGAGTGTAATTTTATTCTTTGGTGAATATGTGTGTGTGTGTGTGCGCGCGTGCGTGCTAATATATGGGGGCATCTACACATGTGGATGAAATTCTAAGAAAAGGAAAAGTCCCTTCATGACAATTACAAAGTCAAATCACTTTATTTTTGTAACTAGAGGAGTGAGTAATTGGGTTGGTTTCATACCCAGGCGACATAGGGTCGATTCTCACTGCCTCCAATATAACTTCTAGATGCCTACATACTTCCAGAGACACAGGTTACTCGATGGGATTTGGATCTTGAATCTCATAGTTTATATAAAACTTCATAACCCGAGGATTTCCAATTAAGCTGCCCTTAAGAGCTCAAAATCAAATCACCTTAATGAACATCATAGTCACTAAATAACAAATAAATGAACATTCTTATGGATAAAACGTATTACTAATATCCTATTTATGATACAAGATGTGCATAAAATGTACATGGTGTAAAGTAGCTATTACCTCAAAGCTCATCATGTTACTCATAAGAATTGAAATCTGATGGGGAGTATAATAATCATTTCTCCCAACAACCCAAGATAAATCCAATTGCCTGCATAAAATTTATATAGTAATACAATATTAGTATTCTAAAATTTGAATTATGTGTATTTTATTTGTTTTGTATCTTCTTTTCATTAATGAGATATTAAAAAAATACTCTTAATTCCTTTCTCTTTCCAAAAACTCATTTCCAATTAAATATTATCTCATATTTGTATTAAATATTATAAACATAGGAGTAGTCTAATGCCAAATTAATTTATAGAATTCTAGTGCCTAGAAATTTTTCAGGGTGTTGAATCCATTTATAGATTCCAAAATGTATTTTAAACAACAAATGATCACAATCTTGAGTGAAATGAAATTATATTGGTAGATTAATGTGAAAAAAATCATTTAATCTACAATTTAAATTAAGCTTTAAACATATATAAATAATGATATATAAAACGCTTTATCCACCCCTCTAATACCCTTGCAACCTTGATTAATTTGAAATAACTTCGAAAATTCCATCATTAAACAATGTTTCCCTATGTTAATTATTGAGTAGTGATGGGTATTATGAGAACTATTATATTTGATTTTTCCCTATGTTAATTATTGAGTAGTGATGCGAATTATGAGAACTATTATATTTGTTTTATACTAATTATTAGGTAATAACAAAAAATATAGTCAATGTTAATAAAATGCACTATTTTATAATTTTTTTCTATAATCATTATATATGAGAGCTTAAATGTCATTATTAACTATTCTTCATTGATTAATAATTTTTATGTAAATAAACATTTTAATTATACAAATATTTTTAAAAATACAAATATTAAATATATTTCATTTAATATATATTTATTTCATGAATCATAATAAAAGAAGAACTGCACGCAATGGTAGTCCGTGCTGTATAGAAAAGTGAATGTAAGATGCTTGTAGATACATGTAAAACATCTTTGTTACATTATTGATTGCTATAAGAGTATTGACTGGCATTAGAGTAATACACTAAATGTCTTAATTTATGGTATTTAGTTATGGATAGAAAAGTGAATGTGAGATGCTTGTAGATAGATGTAATTTTTTTTGGTTACATTATTGATTGGCATAAGAGCATTGATTGGCATTAGAGTAATACAATAGATGTTTTAATTTATGGTTTTTAGTTATTGGTATTCATTTTATACTTAAATTAGTTCTAGTTTACTAAATTTGTCAATTTTATTCATAATGTATGTTAAAATCTTCATTGAAAATAAAGAAGCCTCAAGGATAACAGAAAATAAATTCTTAATTGCTTTTTATAATTACCAATGCAATAGATTGGAAGTTTTAGTGTCTTCAACGGAACCAATAGCTATCTATGTGTTCTTGACTCAATCATATATAGCTATGATATCTCTCAATATATTATTATAATTATACTCAGTAAGATTTTTGTAATTTTTTTTTTCATATGTAAAATAGAGATAAACGGTATGAACTGAAAAAAAATAAAATTGAAAAATCACCAAATGTGATAAAGATTAGGAATTAGTATATTACATATTTAATAGTTTTTATTTTTTTAAATTGTATTTTTTCAATAAAAATATCTTCAAAATTAACTTAATCATAATAATAAAAAAACCATCTACATTTGAATTCATATCACTCAATTTAATTAAAACCCATTACTTTTCTCTCAAACACTTACACTTCGTCTCACAGAACAACAAAGCCAAAATGAAGTTTTGAAGTATAATTACGTTCCACAATTACCCACTGCACATTGCACTCTGTGGGCAGCAAAACTTTGTCAAAATATTGTATTCTACTCTAAAACAATTTCAAGTATTTCTTTTATGTTTGAGCTTTGGTCTCACACTATGTGAAATGAGCTTCACGTCTGGTAGTTTCTCGTTTCTTTAATGGTAAAAATAGCAAATTTTGAGATTAATTAATATAAATTATTTAAAATATTTTTATTTTTAATTTACATAGTAAAAATATTTGTATAAATATAGTTTTAATGATAACAATAGTAATTTTAGAGATTCATTTGAGATTAATTACTGCAAATCATTTAAAATATCTCTGCTCTTAATTTACAAAATCAAAATATTTGTATAAATATAATTTTATTTTTTTTTGTATTTTACACCTGGAAAAAAGCCAATTGACCACATCTCTTTTTTTTCTTTCCATGGTAAGCGAGAGATTGTTGCTGGACAAGCAACTTGAATTGGTTAACAAGAACAAATCATAAGCTTTCAATGACTTAATAAGGTAAGGGTGCTGATACCAAAGTAGCAGAAATGAAAAAAGTTAATAAAAATTGCAATAATAGAAGAATTGACCACAGAATAGTATTTTTTCCTTCCGTCAACAAATCATAAGTTTACAATTATTCCGTCAACAAATCATAAGCTTGCAATTACTGAATAAGGTAAGGGTGCTAACACAACATTAGCAGAAATGAAAAAAGTTAATAAAAATTGCAATAATACCAGAATTGACCACACAGAATAGTATTTTTTCCTTCCATAACAAGTGATATTGTTAGTGGCCAAACAATTTGAATTAGTTAATAAGGAGATAAAATTTGCAATATTAGTTGACAAATAATAAAAATAGTAATATGAAGAACATAGCAAAAACCAAAACAAAAATATTACTTTCAAGAAAATAAAACACAAATTTAATTCTTAAAACAACAAAAGTTAATAATGGCATTCGCAATCTTTGCCACAATTCCTTCACCATGTTACTTGAAACCATGTTCTTTGAACAGGGTTCTTGTAGGTCTGGGAGTGGGTGCAGCCTAGTGTCAGGTGTGGCAAAAGCAGCAAAATGGAGTTCATTCTCCGCAATGCATGTTCAAAATCCAGTTTGATATATAGCACCTACATTTCGTTTGATATATAGCACCTACAATTCTTTCTATCGTATTTCTGAATAATTGGTTAGAATGAAAAAAAATAAGCAAATCACTATGATTTTATTAAAGAATTTTCTAAATTATCTATAGTGTTATAAAATAATGATCAACATTTCGAATCTCAATAGAGATTCATTCTCAAAACAAATCCTAATAAAGATCCATCCTCAACCTAAGATACAATAATGATCCATCCTCAACACAAGATACTGAATGAAGATTGATCTTCTTAGAGAACATGAAGGTAATAAGTCATTCATAATTTTTAAAAGTATATAACAACGTCGTGACAACAAAATGATATGGCATTTAATTCCCATGGGTCCTGTTTCTGTACTCCCAAAGACTTAAGCAGGCATTCTCCTTCCTCAATTCGATGAATATGCTGATGTAGCTTTCTCTAATATGCTGATGTAGCTTTTTTTTTTTAGTTCCTGCTACAAATCCCCTTCCATGTAATTTCAGATTACATTCTTTGATCTAAGTAGATTTTTCACTCACTTTTTCACTGTACAACAATTTTTATATGTAAATTCGTTTGACTTGTTGGAAATTTGAAAAAAAATTCCAGAACTCTTCCTCTTTAACACAGAGAAATAAATTTGCATACACAGTAACAGAGTTTTCTCATAAAAAAAATTCTATTAAAAAAAAAACTTGTTACAATCTTTCCTCACTGCAGAGGAATTACAAACTGTTGACTGCTCCTAACACAGTTCATACAGTAAATCTCTGTCTATTAAAAATAACCAGCTCTCTGTTTTACAAAAAACAGATTTACACTGCTGTGTATAATAATTCTGCACTCTGTCTTTTTAAACAAACTTCAAAGCACTGCTGTGCGTATTCATAAAAAAATAGAACTTCACTGTTCTATATATCAGCAACAACAGAAATTATAATTCTGTTCTATATTTATAACCAAAATATCTAAAAAATAATTAATGCAATTTGTTGACTAAATTGCAAAATTATCACCGCTTAAAAAATTTCATTTATGGCATTAGTATCTCATCGGCTCCTCATAAAAAAATTTATGACAAACTTTGAATTTCTTTGGCGGCGGCTATTTTACCCGGTGGTGGCGAGTTGAGTGGCGAAATTTGAAGCATGATGAACACCTCCAAGCCCAGTGGTTGCGGGGGGTAAGGTTTTGGCCGTACCCATCGGATGGGTGACCCCCCGCACTAAATCTCAACCGCACATCTTGGGTCAACGCCCATCCAACCAGTCAACTGCGGGGGGTGGCAATTTGTTAACGGTCGAGCAGGTCGACCCCCCGCACTCCGTCGATTGCCGCCCATCAGCTCGCGGTTTAACTCCACGCTGTTCCAACCATGGTTGCCGCGCTCCGCCTGCAACTCGATCTGCGCAGGTTGAAATTACAATCCGACACTCCCCCTTAATTTCAACTGCTGGGTTTTCCTGCATACCCAAGCATTTTCTGAAGTGTTCAAAGCTTTTCTGCGCTAGTGGCTTTGTGAGGATATCTGCAAATTGATCCTCCGTTCTACAATGCTGTAAAACGATCTCGCCATTGCTAACCAATTCACGTATGAAGTGAAACTTGGTGTCAATGTGCTTAGTCCTCTTATGAAAAACAAAATTCTTAGACAATGCAATCGTTGAGCTATTGTCACAAAATATCACTGTCCCTTTTACCTGTTCTTGATATAAGCTTCTCAACATTTTCCGCATCCAAACTGCTTGACACGCTGCTGCTGTAGCTGCCACATACTCTGCTTCTGCTGTAGATAATGCTACAATGGGTTGTTTCTTAGAAGCCCATGAAATGGCTCCTGAACCCATGTGAAAGACATAACCGGAAGTGCTCTTCCAATCATCAACACTTCCAGCCCAATCACTGTCTGTGTATCCAACTAAATCTGAATGTTCTGAAGTAGTATAAAAAATACCAAAATTTTTAGTACCTTTAACATACCTCAAAATCCTTTTTGCTGCTTGCCAATGTGCATCCTTTGGCTTTTCCATGAACCTGGAAATCAAACTAACAACATGCATTATGTCCGGCCTAGTTGCAGTCAAATACATAAGGCTGCCAACTATGCTCTTGTATAGACTAGGATCAAAATCCTTGATGCTGTCCTCTCTGCTGAGTTTTAATCCCATTACTGTTGGAGTGATTGCTCCCTTGCTTTCCTGCATGTTAAATCTTTCAAGTACCTCATTAACATACCTTGCCTGTGAGATGAAAATACCATTTTCATCTTGTTCTACTTCTATTCCCAAGAAGTATCTCAACAAACCCATATCAGTCATTTCAAACTCTTCTTTCATGACTGTTTTGAAATGTTCAATAAGGCAATCATCATTACCTGTAAAAATAACATCATCAACATACAAGACTACAATCAAAATTTTACCATCTTGTTCTTTGATGTAGAGGGTGGGTTCTCCCTCACACTTCTCAAAACCATTTTCCAGTAGATATGAATCTATCCTACTGTACCATGCTCTTGGCGCTTGCTTCAGCCCATAAAGAGCCTTCTTCAACTTGCATACTTTGTGCTCTTCGCCTTTCTTCTCATAGCCGAGAGGTTGATCAATGTAAACCTCTTCCATTAACACTCCATTCAGAAATGCTGACTTCACGTCCATTTGGTAAACTTTCCACTTGTTTTGTGCTGCTATTGACAACACTGCTCTCACGGTTTCCATTCTAGCAACCGGTGCGAAAGTTTCCTCATAATCAATGCCATGCTTCTGCTTATAGCCTTTGACAACAAGCCTTGCCTTGTGTCTCTCTATCTTGCCTTCGGCATTACTCTTGGTCTTGTAGACCCATTTAACACCAATGACATCTTTACCTTTTGGGAGTTCAACCAAATCCCAAGTTTTGTTCCTCTCTATGGCATTAAGTTCTTCATCCATAGCTTCTATCCATTTCTTATCCTTGATGGCTTCTTCGAAATGAACAGGATCATCAACATGACAATATAAAGAAAACAAAGAATTGATACCTTCATTAGCTATATCTTGTTCATAAATATCTTTCAAACTTTTGAATTTCTTACCTCTTTCAGTAGGTGTACAAATGCTTGAAGAAGCACTTGAATTTCCTCCTTGTGGTGTGCTTGGAGAAACACTGTCATTTCTCCTCAAAATTGCCATGCTTTTCATTGCCCTTATTAGTCTGCTGCTGTTTGAGATCTTCCAGTGACCTCCTCATCATTCTCATCCTTGGGGTAATAATGTTTTGTTCTTCTAACCTCTATGCTTCCATCCCAAGCTTCCTCTTCAATAAACTGAACATCCCTGCTCACAATGAACTTCTTATTGGATGGGTTATACAACCTATAGGCCTTGGATTCCTCACTGTATCCAATGAAAATACATTTCTCCCCCTTGCTATCCAACTTCTTCCTTAGTTGATCCGGAATGTGTGCCAGGCAGCCACATCAAAGCCTTATGTGACATCTTTGTGTGCCTCTCACTTCCTCTTCAGTCACCTGACTGTGTGCTTTGTAGGACACTGCTTTCTGCAGGTGTCTGTGCACAATGTCTGACTTCAAACCCAGCACGCCATTGGTGGTATTTGCCTGCTGTTTCATACTCTCGCCATGTCCATTATGGTTCATGACATGGTTCTTCCTTTAAAGCCTCCATTTTGCTGAGATGTATATCTAGTTCTCATTGCTTATGTATTCCAAGGCCTTTTCTCTAAGAAAACATGAAAATCTTTAGATATACTCTCCTCTCTATGGATGTAAAGCTTTTATTCTAAGCCCACTGCGATTCTTAACAAGTGCTTTAAAAATTGGGTGCCAAACACTTCACTTTTCTTTTTCAAAAAGTAAACCCAATTTTTTCTTGTAAAATCATCTATGAATGTTAAGATATAGTGGCTGCTAGCAAGCGATGGAGTTTTCATCGGTCCACATACATCTGAGTGGACAAGTTCTAAGGGTGCTTTTTCCCTTATGCTTTTCCCGGAAGGAAAACTTTCTGTGTTGTTTCCCAAGAATACAACCTTCACAAAGGCTGTCCGGTTTCTCTATCAATGGTAAACCACTTACCATCCCTTTTCTGTTCAACAGATTAAGACCGCCAAAGTTGAGATGACCAAATCTCCAGGGTACTTGCCTTCAGTCTCATCCTTGGGTGCCAGCACAGAAAGTCACAACACAGCTGCTGCTTTCTGCCATTCTTTAATCTTGTCTCATTTGAGAGGAACATCTGTATTCTCGTCTCTTTAACCAGCAATACTTCACTGTGTGGGTGGTTTTTATCATGATATTTAACAAACAACTATTGTAAAAGAAAACATTATACTCCTTATGATTGGGACTCCAACATAAGAAGGTTACATACACCCTGAACCCTTAATAAACATACTACTGCCTTCTTTTGCACCTAATCTTGTTAAAACATTTACATCTCAACTTTTCCCGGAAGCAGAAACTTTTCTCGAGTTCCTAAGTGTGACTTAGCAATGCACACTCTCATATAACACTGTTCTTGAAAAGCAACACTAAGTTTCTTGTCATGGTATTCTCTAGCAGAGTCACAAAATATAGTCTTCTACTTTCTTTTCTTCAACCATATTACAAGCTAAAAACAAATTGTTTTGGCTGCTATTTTCTTTTGTGAAATTTGCACTAGTTCCACTTCTCATATCTTGTTTCTTCTTTCTACATTCATTAGCATAATGACCATATTTCTTACAATTGTAACATTGAACATTGGATTTATCATACCTTTGTCCTTGATCATTCTGCTGTCCACTTTGCTGGCTACCTTGGCCTTGATGCTGATTTGGATTGCTGCCCCTTCCTTGAGCATTTGCTGGACTGTTCCTTCCACCTCTGTTCTGGCTTCTGCCTTTTCCTCTTCCGAAAGACATCTAGGCCTTAAAGGCTTGCTCAAGAGATGAGTTTTCATTCCTACTCAATCTCTGTTCATGGGTAATCAGTGATGCATGTAGCTCATCCACTGAAAACTTTGTGAGATCTTTAGTCTCCTCTATGGTGGTGACAATCACATCAAACCTTGAGGGTAGACTCCTCAAGAGTTTTTCCACAATCCTCCATCTCAAAGTCCATGAGATCTGATCGACGCACGACATTCAATGTGGGTAGAAGGCCAGTGTGGTATCGCTCTTTCCTCGAGAAGTTTCAAAGTCTCTCCTGGTATTTGAAGTTTCCACCATCTTCTTTCCTCCATTCCACAGTATCTTTGTCTTGAAGTTTGTAGCTACTTTGGATGTAATTTCTTTTATCCTTGAGCTCCACACTAAATCACTCTGTTATTTAGCATTTGAAAGAAAAGAGCCTTAGCATCTCTCTTCTTATTGTTCTTCAACTGTTCTCTTCCTGCTTGATTTAACATTAAAAACTCTGCTTCATCTGCTGGCTCTTCAAAGCCATCCTCAACTAATTCCCATAACTCTTGGGAGACAAATAAAGCCCTCATAGTTATTGACCAGTAGTCATAATTCTTTCCATTGAATTGTGGGAGATGGACATTTCCCAAACTCATACCTGTGCTGGAACCAGCCATTCTGCACTTCTAACTATGATAAAAACACTTGACTGTGTGTTTTAATTTACTAACTGTACTGCAACAGTAACACAGAACTGTATAGAGAAATACCTTCGAATTCTTCTTGTCTGAACCTTCACTCTGCTGGAGAGGCTGCTGCAAAAACGAACTCTGTTCCTTTAGCGTATTTGACCTTCAAATAGCCTGGATTGGCTCTGATACCATGTTGGAAATTTGAAAAAAAATTCCAGAACTCTTCCTCTTTAACACAGAGAAATAAATTTGCATACACAGTAACAGTGTTTTCTCATAAAAAAAATTCTATTAAAAAAAAAACTTGTTACAATCTTTCCTCACTGCAGAGGAATTACAAACTGTTGACTGCTCCTAACACAGTTCATACAGTAAATCTCTGTCTATTAAAAATAACCAGCTCTCTGTTTTACAAAAAACAGATTTACACTGCTGTGTATAATAATTCTGCACTCTGTCTTTTTAAACAAACTTCAAAGCACTGCTGTGCGTATTCATAAAAAAATAGAACTTCACTGTTCTATATATCAGCAACAACAGAAATTATAATTCTGTTCTATATTTATAACCAAAATATCTAAAAAATAATTAATGCAATTTGTTGACTAAATTGCAAAATTATCACCGCTTAAAAAATTTCATTTATGGCATTAAAAATCTCTGTCAGCTCCTCATAAAAAAATTTATGACAAACTTTGAATTTGCTGGCAGCGGCTATTTTTCTGCGGTGGTGGTGTTTTGGTGGCGGGCTGAGCACATGAGGCGGAGCCACCTCCAACTGGTGGTTGCGGGGGGTAAGGTTTTGGCCGTACCCATCGGATGGGTAACCCCCCGCACTAAATCTCAACCGCACATCTTGGGTCAACGCCCATCCAACCAGTCAACTGCGAGGGGTGGCAATTTGTTAACGGTCGAGCAGGTCGACCCCCCGCACTCCGTCGATTGCCGCCCATCAGCTCGCGGTTTAACTCCACGCTGTTCTAACCATGGTTGCCGCGCTACGCCTGCAACTCGATCTGCGCAGGTTGAAATTACAATCCGACATGACTCATACTTCAAAATTTGGCTTGTGAATGCTAGTCTTTGTCTCAAGTTTCGCTTGTCTACCCAACATAGCACACAACATATAATACAAACCATATTTGAAAAAAACAGCAAAGTCCATAGATAGACAATGGACCTGCATGGCAAAAATGACAGAAAACAGAAGACTCCTATGAAGGAGTTCTGATACCATAACAGAGAGCACAACTTTACACAAACTTGTTGATTTTGTATTACAAGAAACACATATTTATACATAGAGAAGAACCTTCTTGAGGTTCATTGTCGGTGGAGATAGCTTCTTTAAGAAGCTAAGCGATCTCTCCAGAAATGGCCTTATCTCCGAGAAACATCTAGATGCATTAATTGCTGGCAGCGAGGTAGGTTGAAATTACTACTTATCCAACACTCCCCTTAATTTCAACCATATACATACACACTATAACACAATAAAAAAATACATAAGACACAAACATACTCTTCATTGACATGCCTGTTGGTCTAAGTCTCAGCTAGGCTTACAACAGTACATGACAACAAGGCATTCATTTTTGTCTTCTCTCTAAATGGTCCATACTTGTTTATTTTCAAACACAGTTTCATCTTCACCTTTCTCGCCATAAGATAGTGGTGAAGTTTCTCCTTTCTTGATTGTAGACTACCATTCTTTCCATTCATCATCGCTGGAGGTTTTCGGGATTTACACTTCTCCTCAATGCTTGCCATTTCTTCAATTTTTATTGATTTTTCCTCAGTGCCAGTATCTGCACACTCTTCTTCAAAGAGGTTATTAACTTTCTTCAGTGCATCAACCATTATTGAGTCTTCCACAACTTCATCGGCTACTATTGAGTCCTCTACAACTTCATGAGCTGCTATTGAATCCTCCATGATTTTTCTTTTTGCAATCTCTACATCATTCTGTAGATCTTCATATTTCATAGTTGGTTGATTCATGTTTTCAGCCTCTTTAATCACCTCCATTGTTGCAAACATGTCATCCTGCATTTGATTTGCATATGAAGATAGACATATCCTCTCACCAAACAACAACTCATCAATAAGATGCTTTTCATGCATCAAATTGAACCACTCTTCATGAGATACATAATTCTCATCATATTTGACTTCACAAGCTTTTGCATCACAGGGAGGTTTCTGACTATCACATGCTACTCTACTGTCAGCTACAGACATGCTTTTAGTCTTGATCCCAGTTATGATGCTTTCAACACAATCACTATTTTTAACAACAATTTCATCAATTTCGTCTTTCTGACTCCACTTCATGCTATACTTCATTTCAAGAATATGCCAAAACATTTTTGGATCAAATACTTCACCAAATTCATTTAAAATGCTTGACATGATGTTTTCATCTAGAGCTGATATAATAAGAAACAAGGCTACTGCACGTCTACATTTATCATCAAAATTCATAGAATTTTCTTGGACAAATTTCTGTAAATCTACTAAACCTATCAGTGCTTCCATTTTAATAGCCCAAAATCCGAAGTCCAAAGTTTTTACCTGAGAATGATGGCAGCACTGGCATTAATCTCTTCAATACTGCATTTGTAAAATCTTTTGGTTGCTTCCGATTTATATCTTCATTTGGCATAAATTCTATGGTTGGAAAGATTCTACCTCTGCCCTCTCATTCTTTCTCTTTTGTTGTTTTAATCTTCTTTGCTGACCCATGCATTCAGTCAGCTCTAGATCAGCTCCAGCTCCACGTTCTTCCGCAAGTCAGAGTCAGCTCCACGGCCGCGACTCCACTTTCTTCCACGTAAAAGCAATTAAATTTAGCACATATTTCTTGCGCATTACACCATAATGGTCGCTCCCTTTAAATATGGCAGTGATGCCCACATCAATCGACAAGTGACTCAACGCTTTTATGAGCCCTCACACACCCAACAAAAAAAAAACCGTCACAACGTTGCTCAAAGTAACAACCCATATCTGCCACTTGAAATTGTGGTCTCTTGGTCTGGGTATGAATACCAAATAATGGCTAAACTCATCGAAACTTGCTGGAATGGCTACTTCATAGTTTGTGGCCTTGAAGGTTTGCTAACCGGTTCCACACTCAGGCATAGCCTTTTTACGGCTCCAATAGACCCTTTGTCTTTTTTTTCACGACATCTCCAGAAATACACCAAAGCGATCCACAAATGCTGAAGAAAATCACCTGGTTCACCTGAACATTTCTCTGTTGTGTCTTTCGCTTAGCGGACCTGAATTACAAAAAACGGGATCAAAATCTTTGCTTGAGACACAATTTCTTGGATCTTATCAATTTCTTCCACTGCCGAGCCCATGAAAATCTTGCGATTTGGCACCTCGAAATATCCAATATCTTCCGTTGCTTCACGAATGCACTTCTCCCTCTGGTCCACGAACAATAAGAGACGCCAGCTCAACACTCACAGCGCTTCATTATCAGCCAGCAAGATGTACTCTTTTGTGCTTCAAATATTCTAGATTTCTACAACGGACAGTGAGGGCTATGCCTCTTCCAAAAAATACGCAGCACACTGCTCCAACGAAGGACTACCGACAGGCTCAACGCACAACGCAGTTTCAGACTTACTTCCTCCTTCTCAAGACTTCAATACTTACCACGATTTTCACAAAACACTTCAATCGCACTCAACAGAGAACGCTTTCGCTCTTCACCAAAGCCTTTACTTGCTGCAAATAGATATATAGGAACAAACACCAAAGAACCCAGATAGAATTTTTTCAACAGATTTTCACAACATGGATCCCTTCACATCATTCGGATCCAGCACTGATCTTGGCAACTTCCCTGCTCCAGGAAACCTCGCAGTAGCAACTTCAAGCCACCCTGGCTCTTCAACCACTGAGCACACTGCTCTTGACACCACTAAGCACACAACCCCTCACCGATCACTCACGGCTCTCACCGGGCACACAGCTCTCTCACAACTCATCAAACACCAAGCTGAAACCATCGGCTCTGATACCATGTAAGAAACAAAAGACTCCAATGAAAGAGCTCTGATACCATAACAAAGAACACAACTTTACACAAACTTGTTGATTTTGTATTACAAGAAACACATATTTATACAGAGAAGAACCTTCTTGAGGTTCATTGTCGGTGGAGATCGCTTCTTTAAGAAGCTAAGCAATCTCTCCAGAAACAGGGTTATCTCCCAGAAACATCTAGATGCATTAATTGCTAGCAGCGAGGTAGGTTGAAATTACTACTTATCCAACAAAAAAAAACCATATTTTCCTACATTCTCTGAAGAACTTATAGATCGTACCAGCCTTGCCATTGCCGAAACCATATCTAACTTTGCCTTTGGATCAATGCCTATACAATCACGTTAAAAGGGAAGAGATTCAAATACCATTTGCTTTCAATTACTAGCTCTACTAGAATCAAAGATGACATAATCGTGGAATTTACTAGCTCTACTAGAATCAAAGATGACATAATCGTGGAAATGGAAAGAGGGATTACAGTGTTTAAGCACTCAAAGATGTGGAAAATATGCAAATACAATGTCAAATGGAAAGACGGATTACAGTGTTTAAGCACTCAAAGATGTGGAAAATATGCAAATACAATGTCAAATTGGCAGAGGGTTTACATTGTTTAAGCGCTTGGAGATATGGCAAAGATGCAAATACAAATTTGGCATTGTGCGGTACTTGGAAGTAGATAGATTAGGTTGGAATTTGTTAAAAGATTTTCTCAACAATATTCTTTTTATTTTGATAGATTAAGTTGATTAGTTATTGGAAATGTGATTTGTATTTTGATTTTTTTTAAGTAATATTGCATCATGTATATTCCTCTAATTTCTAATCTGGTATATAAACTTGACTCCCTCGATATAGGGCCTAGGGAGATGGAGAAAAATTAAGGATTATGTACCGATTAGATTAATTAGTGTCGGAGAGAGTTTAGTTTCTAATTGCTAGATTGTTAAACTTTGATATTAGTATTTTGTGTGTCTTGTCGTGCACGATTGTGAGGAGGAGCCAATTTGTTCCTGCATTATCAGTCACCATGAGCATAGAACCCGAACGATAATTATCATGATGTGTTAACTGTAGTGGTCGTGGGAATTAGCTCGGAAAACGCGAGACGAGAAATCGTCCATCGAGAAACCAAAGCTACAACCCTTTGAAAGTAGATTTGATACGCGGAGACTCCCATTCGGAGACGATCGAAAGATTTCAAATAATAAACGACTGCATCGAGGGAACGGAATGGATGCCTGCACCAGAGTCATAGTTGCAGTCTCTCTGGTTCATGTTTGACGCCAGTTGTAAAGCTAACAAGCTCCCTGCTATGAGTTGGACAGTCGATGCAAAGATCATAACTCCAAAGCGTAATTATCTCGACGTCCTATGCAAATAGAAGTTGCTAGACTAGCTAAGCGCTTACCTTAGTTTTGGAAAATGTCAGTTCGAGGGGCCTAGTGTTGAACCGAAATTGTTATTAATATCATTGACTTTGCCATCATGTTAAACACAAATCAGATATTGTTTGCCTTGACGTTCTGGCTGGGATATTTTTTTGTGGTGTTTAGGGATGGTGAGTATATTATTTATACAACTCTTTTATTGTGTGGACATGAGATTGAGAATATGCAGTTTGCTAGGGCACTTCCAAGCTTAAAATTTTCGGTAAAACTTGTTAGGAAAGAAAAAATAACCAACTTTTCTAGTGAGTCAATCTATGGTGGAGCATTTTTGGCAATCGTGCACATCCACGAAGGTGGGAAACGAATTCCGGGGAGGAACCGACCAAATGGACTTTTGTAGTTCTATAAATGAACTTGGTTTTGTCTTGGAATGAGCAAGTGTGAGTATTGCAGTCTGCATGGTCAAGTCCATCGTGTAAAATATTTTAGATTTGAGCTTATCATTATGATGAAGTGTGGATGGTCAAAGATTTGAGCTTATCATTATGATGAAGTATGTTATATTTGATAGAAATAACTAAAAAAACATTCAATTACTAATTACTAAACACACTCACACACTAATTAAATTCAATTCAGATTTAAATAGAATTTCTCATATCCAACTTATTTTTAATTTAGAGAGAATGGTTGAGAGAATTTCTCAACGATCACAAACCAACTTCTCAAATATAAAATGTAAGCATTAACTCCAACATCCTTCCTTAATGATTACATTACATGAATTTATTGAAATCACTCATAAATAACAAAATAATCATTCATTCTTTAGCTTATCAGTAGATGCTCTATCAAATTGCCTCATAACCTTCGTAAAAGTGTAGTTGGCAAGTTGGATTCCCGAGTTCGCTTCATGAACTCCCGAATCAAGGACCTCCCGAAGTAAATTACTGGATAGCATCTCAATCTGTCGCATAACCTCATTAGAAGACCACTTTATGTCTTCAATGAATGAGGGATCCTTCCCTAGATCTGCAACTGCCATCCTATCTCGACAACCATCCATATTGAGCCTTACTGCCACTTGATCTCTTAAAAACAATTGATTACATATTTGCAATCATTGAACTCCTAGTCATTCTATGGACGAAATCCCATCCACCATTGCTAACTGCTGTACTCGCCAGTTATCTAGGAAAATCGTCTAGATACAGAATGTATCTAGAATCAGTTTTTCAAAATAACCTTTTTATCTAGTTTGAAATTCATCACTTAATTTACAAATAATTTCTAATACTAATAAACCACAAAGATTTCAACACGTCAGATAACACAAAGATTTCAACATGTCAGGTAACACAAAACAAAGACCGATCTGCATACACAGATCCAAAAAAAATGTGCTAGCATTTGGATTGTAATGAATAGATGCAAAGCTTGCATCGAACTGAAGCTTGAATAAACCAAAAGTTTAAATATTTCTATTTTCCTTGACCCACGAGGGGTCTATGACCCTGTTCCATTGATCAGTTCTCACATACTCTCTGCCACTGCTGAATTCTGTAAAGATCGAAACTTCGCCCTCGCTTCTGGCGACCCCTGTAATGGTTCCCTTTTTTACTGCCGATATATTATTCATCTTAGGCTGGAAATTAGGTGTAGTACTTCTCATGTCTTAGCGCGGAATATGTGAGAGGGTAGTGGATTTGATCCCCTGACATTTTCTACCATGAGTACTCACTTTCCTGTGAAAAGCAAAAGTTTCGAACAATTCGTTGCTCCTAGAATCCACTGTAGAGGAGGTGCAACTAGAATTCTGCCACTTCATTTTGTGGCCTGATATATTTTAGATGACGTCTTCCAATAAGGTTTTGTGAAAGCTGTGACGCCTTGACGTTTCGAACCCATGATCGACGACACGATATTTTCACGGCAACCTGATCTTCTTCTTCGGAAATCTGCTTTGTAGCTAATTCTTCTGTACAGACTTCTGGTTTGCGTGAATTCACAAAAATTTCGGCATTGAGAGATTTCACCTCAATCTCTATTGCTTCCAATCCTAGTTTCCTCTTCATCTTGGTGGATTTCCGCTCATTGGACATTACTGATAGAAATAACTAAAAGTTGTGACAACACACAGGCCTCTGATCCCGTGCTCTGATATCATGATAGAAATAACTAAAAAACACTCAATCACTAAACACACTCATTATTATACACAAATGGTGTATTTGTAAACACACTCACAGACTGATTACATTTAGATTACTCTATTAAATAGAGTTTCTAAGATCCAACTTACTCATAATTTAGAGAGAGAGAGGTTAAGAGAATTTCTCAACCATCACAAACCAACTTCTCAAATATATAATGTAAGCATTAACTCCAACAATATTCATATTTGTGTAAACGAATATGAGAAAGAACCAATTATTGAACACATAAATATAGGATAAATATAGTTCAAATTAGTGGTTTTCAATGTTTTTAGGTTTTGAGAGAATGTATTGCTAATTTGATTGTCTGAGTCTGTTATATGTCGTTGGGTCTTGTTATGCTTTGAGCTTCAAGAGAATGAGTTATAGGTTAATTCTATGAGATCCATGTCAGTGAGAAAGATCAGTTGAATAATTGAGTGTTGTATACACTCAGTACCCTCACAGCTCACCTACAAGAAGTGTTGTTCGCTACATCTTGATAGATCAGAATTTATCCGTAGGGTGGTCTAGTATCGAGATTGTTTTTGAGAGATTGAGAAGCACCAATTATACAAAGTTCATCAACAATGGCCAGAGGAATTTATGTTTTAAATTGAGTTCAAGTTACATCTTCAAGATGAGTTGGTGAAGAAAGACCAGTGTCTACAAGATTCTTGAGTGGATGTGAGTGTTGATTAAGTCTAGCTAGAGAGATGTGACTATACCAGCTACGCATATGTGACTATATTTAGTTTATGATTCTTGTAATAATGTTTGTAAGGATTTAATGTGAACATTAAAGGAGAGACTTGGAAATAATGCTTACATTAGTAAACTGATAGATTATGTTTGTTGGTTGTTGGAATTTGTTGAGAGATTTTCTTAACAATATTCTCCTTATTTTTCGAATTTTGGCTTTTGTGATCCATCGTAAATATTTAGAATTCTTTCGGTAATAATCACATGCAATAGAACATTGTCGACGTGTTTCGAACCAACCAATGTGGTTCATCATTAGGACTAGGTGAGAGATCATATCCAAATGTTGAGTTTAAATAGATGTAGAGATGGCTAAACTAGTCGTTAGGATAACAACTAGTTTGACTCCAAAATTAAATTAAATTAATAAAATGATTAATTTTATTATAATTTTAATTTTAAAAATATTTTTTTATATAATGTTCTAATATTTAAATTAATTCTATTATTTTTCTTAATTTTCATTATAATTTTAGATTAAAATCTTTTTATATTATTAAAGAATAATTCTAGGGATTATGTTAATATGCTTATATAATTTTCCTCAAATTCAAAAAACATTTTTGGTGAATTTAGATTAAGATTTTATTATATTTTTAGATTGAAATATTTTATTTATATATTTATTATTATTATTTAAATATTAATTTTCTTCTAGATTAAAAAAAAAAGGGTTTTTTAAGGGTCTAGGTAAAAAAAAGAATTAAAAAACGATAATCAACGATAAAAAAAAAAATGAGACCGAGTCTAAAAATCTAAGGCAAAAGATGAAGGACGGAAAATTACAACAATTATGAATATAAGGCAGGGATCCAACACCTTTTGATATTCCAATCGTCATCCCTATTGAGATTAACAGGTCGTTTTTCAATCTCTAAGGCCTCCCTTAACTTACAATGATGAAAATGGTCAATCCTAGCAATAACCTTAGCCTCTTTGATGCAAATATGATGGTTAGTATTTTCTACATACTCAACTAAGGCACAGGAGCGGGATCTTCCATGTTTAATGTCAGCAACATGCTCATAAATCCTTTGATTTATAGGCATCCCACAAGAACATGGTATAATGTAGACACATTTCCCATCCCTAGGGTCTACTGGATCTTTAACAGATTTGAGAGAGCTGAGAATAGTGTTAAGGGATTTGAAAGATGAAAAAACCTTATGCTTCTTAAGCATCGTAGCAATCCTATCGGTGGTTCCCTGAATTAAAGGAAGGCACACACTACAAGACCATTCACCAAGATCTTTATTATTTTTAAGTAAAGGACCTTTTTATGCTTTAAGGAAATCTTTAAGGCTCTGCGACCTACTCTAACCATTTTTACAAAATACATTCAGGAGATGGGTCTTTTCTCCTTCAGGGTGTGTCTCATCAGAGATTCTCAACTCCCTAGTGGCTAAGGTGTTGAGGACGCCTAATTTCTGAGTAGGAAAATGATGAGAACTAGCGTGAAGATATTTCTCAGTATGAGTTTTCTTTCGAAAAACTTGATGGGAGAAAGAAGCATCATCCTTTCTTGAAATAAGAACATTGAGGAAGGGTAGGCTACCATCCCCCTCATATTCCATAGTGAATTTTATGGAGCAAGATTGACTATTAAGATGAAGGAAAAAAAGATGTAACTTTTTCTTTCCATAGGCAAGACGACACAAGTATCATCTACAAACCTTTGCCTTAGTTTTTTAGACTCGGTCTGATTTTTTGCTGATCATTGATAATCATTTTTTAATTCTTATTTTAACCTTGTCCCCTAAAAAAAACCCCTTTTTAAATCTAGAAGAAAAATAATATTTAAAAAAAAAAAAAAAAATATTTAGTCTAAAAATATAATAAAAACTTAATCTAGATTCACCAAAAGTGTTTTTAATTTAAAGAAAATTATAGAAGCATATTAACATAATCCCAAGAATTATTATTTAATAATATAAAAAGATTTTAATTTAAAATTATAATGAAAATTAACCAAAAAAAAGATTAATTTAAATATTAGAAAATTCTATAAAAAATTCTTTTTAAAATTATAATTTTAATAAAATTAATCCTTTTATTAATTTAATTTAATTTCGGAGTAAAATTAACCGTTATCCACACGACTAGTTTAGCCATCTCTATATCTATTTAAACTCAACGTCTAGATGTGATCTCTCACCTCGTCCTGATGATGAACCAAACTCGTTGGTTCGAAATATGTCGACAATGTTCTATTGCACATGAGATTATTACCGAAAGAATTCTAAATAAATATTCTCCTTGTTTGGAATCTGTTTCAAGCACTATTTCTGTGGCTTGTATTTTGGTTTTGTATTAGTAATATACGAATCGTTTTAAGTGAATCTGTGCATCATTTTTTCTCCTCTAATTTCTAATTATAGTGGCATAGACACCTTCGTTGCATGCAGTGAGTTAGCATGCATTATTTTCAATTACTTGTTTATATATATTATTTTATATAAATTTACATTTGATTTTATTTACTTATTTATGTAAATAAAATAATAAATATGTAAACATATAAATGATAATTGAAATAAAATATAAAAAAGGTAAACAAGTATTTTGGGTAAAAAGAGTGAAAGAACATTTTTGGTAGCATTCCATGTACACACTCTACTTAGAGTCCATAGCATGAAACCTACATGCCCCTTCTAGGAAGTGCATGAGAAAATTGTTTGTTTCACGAGTTTTTTTACTAGATTCGGTAATACTTTCCTAGTGGTTTCATTTCTCTCATCATTTTTTTGGGAATTTTTTTGCAGTGTAATTCTAGCCTCTAGTTTCGGCCATGAACCCAAGCTCATGATCTAGATCTAAATTCCATTTTATGTAATCTCAAACTCTAGTGGACACATTTTCATGTTGGAAGCTCCTCAACCCTCTTTTTCTAATAATTGAAGTAACGAGCGATGGAGAACTATTTGAAGAAGATGAGATCATTTCCCTTACATTTTGAATTCCATGATTTTTCCATCCTCCATGATTGTAGACCAAAATTTTACTCTCGTATATGTCGCTTTAATTATGTTGGATCTGAAAAATAAATCACCTGGTCTGCTGCAACAACATTTCGAGAGTGCTCATAATCTAGTCGCAAATACTTGGGGAATGGATATTTATTGCATGGGCGACTTCTAATCCCATTTGACTTCAAAAAAATTTCAGTGTTGGGTTTCAATCAGGGTTTGGGTTTTTTTTTATTATTGTTGATGCTTACCTCTGAAGATTCAAGAGGTCCTTCTCCCATCCACTCGTTGGTGTTGCTGACATAAGCATTTTGCATAATACTTTCGCCTCATTTTTTCACTCGTGAGGATGATAGTGACATGGAGAATGAAATGGTCGATCAAGTTGTTTAAGTTGTTGTTCTGTTAGTGCTACTGTTGGTGGAAATATATATATTGTGGTTGATGGGAGAGAGCTCGGTTGAACTCACACTAACTAGGGTGGTTTCCTCCACGATACATAGTATTGGAGGATCTTCCTATGGGATTAACGCCTTGATCCTCATGCTCATTATCATCATACAGACTAGTTGTCTGTTTTAATTTTTTTGGAATAAATTTCGAGTATTCAAATTCCAATTTGTGGCTTTCTTGCTTCACCCTTTGATGGGAATATATCAAAATACAACAAAACGTCCATGGCATTTAGTGCAGTTCAAATGAAAAAAATGTGTAGATGGTTTGCATCAAATACATATGAAATGACAGAAAAAAAAGTGAAGCTTTTAGGGTTCACCTTTCTTGGAAATTTCAAACTGAAAATTACAGGGATTAAAAATTGTGTTGTATATAATTTGGTCATTGATTTAATTCAAATTTTTACTATTTTGTGCTTGTCTTTGTCTCAATTTTTTGGCATGTCTATTCCTGTCATTATCTTTTTGCTTGTTTATGTCAGCGTTTGTCTAAATTTGCATGTATTTATTTACAATTAACTAATTTCATTGAATCAATGAAATTATATCTATATATGAGAGGGAAAATGCATTAATTTTGCCTAACTTACCAATTTCTCTATGTGTAATTCACTTATCAATTTCTCATAATTTATACTTAATGTTAATTTACTTATAAATTTATATTTCAAAATTTATGAACTGCATTGACTTACCAAATTTTCTAATGTGAAATAGTTTGATAGGGTCTTATTTCTTCTCTTGTAGAGGATCATTTTTCCTTCATAGTAGTCTTTCTTTGGTACAGGGTCATTGTAACACCCCTATGATTCTTCTTTTTAGGCAATTACTATTTTTAAATATTGAACTATTATTAGATTTAATGGCTAGGGAAGTCATAATGGGACTTATGTCATAATACAATTATATTATTACTATTGAACTAATAAATAAATTGCTTGGAAATATTCACGAAAGAGAACTAGAGTGTAGAAGGCTTCTTTCCAACTTAGAAAACGTTGTAGTGGTTAAGTCCACATGATGGACCTTCCCTAAAAGTATCCTACAAATCCCTAGGAGAAAAATAAAAGAAAGGAAATTAACATAATGGTAAATAAATATTATGTTAATCACTTTGTTGGAGATGAATACTAAGTGGGGTGGAATAAAACACTATGGGAGAGAAAAGTGTGCTTTAAAGAAATAGAAAAGTATCTTTTTTGGAAAAAATAAAACAAAAAGGCCTAGACAAAAAGGTTGGCAGACCTTAAAGCATGATGCTGCAAAAATATGCTCAGAAGAAAATATGCAAATAGAACCACCTGTGAATCAGAAGGGGGATTCCTAACAACGGGAAGGTCTTATCTCGGGGGGGGAGCTATTACAGAGTGGTCATGGTTGGGTAGAAGGTGCACTACTCATGAGTATTTCTCAAGTAGTAATGGTTATATAAAACATTGTTTTATTTTAAATGTCATTTGGAATTGTTCAATGATATATGTAAATAGAATAGAAAAAGTGATACATGATTGTGACTAACATCCATATTATATGTTTTTCATGCATAGGTATTTATTTTATCATATACTATTTTTATCTTTCTACAACTTCTATGTGGATGAATACGAACAATGGAAGTCAAAATATATTAGTGGTGATGAGAATCAAGATTTAAATATGCATATATGGTTAAATATAGTTATATTGAAGTATCAAATATTAAAGGTGGTGAGCCCTGGTATTGCACCAAGAGTGCTACAACTGCCAGGGGTTGCCCTACTTTACATTATCAACCTGGGGTTCGTACAAAATTGGAGGTGACAATGCTATATACATAGTAGATGAATTATGTTCATGTCATCCTCTTTTGCTTTACGAAATGGTGCTACTTCTAGGGGTTCTTAGTGAAGTCTGTCACACTTTAATGAAACTAAACTAAATTGCAGAAATGAAATGACAGAAATGGAACTAATTTAATGTGCAGGAAGGAAATGACTATAAGAAACTATAGTAAATTGTTGAAAAGAAATGATAGGAAGGAAACTAGTTTAATTTCAGAAAACAAATAGGAGAAAGGAAAATAATCCTAAACCACACTTAACTTGGCTAAGCACATCCTACTCTATCTATCATGCTTCTATCCATGCATCTATTCATGATTTAACTAAAATTTAAAAGGTGTTTATTTGCATCTTAGAGGGAAGAAAAGGGCTATAGAGGTTAATAGAAGGCTTAGCGCATGAAACAAGGCTTAGAAGTGGAAAGAGAGGGGTTAAAACCTTATTATAAATTTATTATAGCACAAAAAGGCTTTGGAGCAGAATAATTTGAAAAGTGCGATGGCAGAGATGTGATGGATGAAAATGTTGCGATGTGCGATATCGCAATCACAATATCACAATATTAAATCTATAGTGGAAGTGTTATTCGGGAGAGGGAGCGAAGTGCGAAATGCGATGAGGTAAACCCTGTGAAGTGTGAAGTACAATATCGCAATCGTCAGAAAGAGAGGTAAGTATTAATGAAAAAGGGAAGAGGTTCAACGAGTGATTTGTGATGCAATGAATGGAGGTTGGGTCGATATCGCAATCGCAATATTGCGAAGTTGGAGAAGTAAGTCTTAAGGGAAAGGGAAAATGTTGCAATTGCGATATGCGATATCATAGTAACGCAATCAGTAAATATGAGCGGTAGGTGTTGAAAGGAAAAGGAAAATTATACTAAGTGTGATTGTGATGTACGGAGATGTGATTGTGGTTGAGTGGAAAAGGAAATGTGATGTGATTTGCGGTAAGTCTCAAAAGAAAAAATGGGAAAGGTGCGAAGTGTGATTGCGACGTACGGTGGCGGGAGAACCAAGGAGCAAAGGCAAAGGTCGAGTTTCAAAGGTTTTTCAAGCATTTTGCGTTAAAAAAGGTGTGTAAACCATGACCGATAAAAACAAATGAATAAGGCGGCTAAATGGTTTAAGTATTTTTATGAATAAAAAGGCGGGTGCAACATTTAAACAAGAGGAAAAGGAGGGGAATGGAGGCGTAAAAAGCAATGTTCAGCTGTAAAGATAGAGATGGAAATTGAAGCAGAAAGGTGCCACAGAGTTGCTCTAGGGTGTTAACATTAATTCCTACAAACAAACCTACGAATTCATGCACAGAAAAAGAAAGGATGTGTGATAAAATCGTGAATAGAAAGTTGTTTTTGGGTCTGTGGGAAGGTTTACCCTCCTTGAGATCTATTGACATAGATGAGAAGGGAAGTCTAGATCCACAAATTTTAGAGTTTTATCCTCTATTTTATTACTCCTAAGTAGATGAAAAACTATAACAGCAAATTGAAATCAAAGACAAAGCAGCAATGAAACTATCAGAAGTAGATATAACTAAATGGCAGAAGAAAAACTAGCTAAATGATAGGAAAAAATGATGAAAACATCAGAGAAGTTGAGGCACATGGGTTGGGCCCTAACCCACCAGCCTAGATCTCTGGAACTAGATCAATTAAATGGCATCTCTGTACTCATTTCATAAAAAATAACAGTCTGTTACATCCTTAAAAGTTTTAACAGAGCCTAATGGATTTACAACAGAAATTCGAATATAATGGAATGGAATGGAAGTGGGATGGAATGGAAGTTGACCAGAATGAGATTGAAGAATCGACCCACTGGCTAACTAACTAACTAGCTTACTTCTTCCTTGCTCTAGATCTACTCTATTTATTCTATAGGGCAGCTACCAACAACTCCCTTGAAAATGGTGATTGAGTCCACTTTGACTCCAAGGAAACAGATATTGAGTGCCCTTCATCTTCAGTTTCTTGGCTGCCTCTTGGAATTCAATTTGCTGGAGACTCCAAGTGAAGTATGTCTTGAGCGCACTTGGTCTTGAGTTGCTTAGCTGCCTCTGGAATTCAAATTGCTAGAGGGGGATCTCATGAGGATCCTTTGGCTGCCATTTAGAGTTAAGGAGGTTGGAAAATCCCCTAGAATCTCTCCAATATTTCTCCCTAATTTCTTGATGTTGTGCTCATTTATTCTCCAATCCTGAAATTTCAGTGGCAGGGAGCAAGTCCCTAAATCATCTCCTTCTCCAAATTTCTATAATTTTCCAAATATTCTCACAATACTGTACAAAAATAACCAATATTAGACAAAAACATGAAACTACCTTTAATCCTTCCTAATAACATATTAAAGCATAATAAAACATTATTAAGTGCAGAATGAGAGATTTAATATATCCTTTTATGTGCGTAAGGAAGGTATATGGGCTTGAGAAAGGTTATATGGGCCTTATTTTATGTCTAATTTAGAGGCCCATCATCACCCCCCTACTGAAACTATTGCTCATCCTCTGAGCAACCTATTCATCCTCCCTGTCTTATGGTATTTCCTGCATACTGGCTTATTTCATTTTATATTTTATTGGCCTATGCATTGCTCCCCCTTCTTAATCTTCTTACTACACCTCTATCTGCAATTCTTCTTGTGGGCGCTTCATTGAGGTCCTCAAGTTCTTTAAGAAAATATGTTTTGCATGCCATGAGGTGGTGGGTCCACCTTTTATTCTATTTATTTATTTTTATTCCTTTTTTTCCAAAGTTTTCATTGCATTCAAAATAAACTCAAAGTTCCTTTTTTTTCTCTATTAACTGAGTTCTCCCTTGGTTACCCCTTTGGCACCCCTTGTCTTCCATTACATGAACTGCTTACTACCCACTTTCTTAAGTCCTTTTTACTTTTGTCTTATTCCCCTTCTTGGTGGAAAAAATGAGGCTAGTTGCTAGATAAGGTTGAGGTTGCTCTACTACTGATTTTGGCTATATAAAAACTTTCCTTCTCACACTTTTTAATGTTTTATTAAACTAAAACAGATTCGAAGAAAGGGTTATATGATTGCATACCTGAGCCTTAACGTTGTTTTGTTTTTTCATGTGATATTGAAGCTGTTGATATGGTTGTTGAAGTTGTTATGAAGTTGCATATGATAATCTGCTTGAGGTCCTTTTGGAGCTTCTGAGCACAGGACGAAGAAGTCCAAGTTTGACTACCTTTGACTAAATTGTTCACCAAATTTTATTTTTGTGCCAACTTGTTGTTTTCTGCTTGCAAAGCTTGGAGAGCACCTACATTCATTAGAGAGAGATACATGGACAAATACATTAATTTTTTTTTTTGAAGGCCTACTAGCTGCCTCAATGAGGTTTTCAACTAGAAGGTCTACCTAGGTGCCTCAAAGGAGGTTTTCACTTAGGATATTTTATTTTTCTCTCTTTTCTTCAACCCAATGACTGCCTCATGGAGGTTTTCAATCAGTGAGACAATCTCAGACGCCTAAAAAGAGATTTTGACATGAGATTTTTTTTTTCTTTTTTTTTTCTAGTTTCCTACTCTACTTTAAAAAAAAAAAACCTTTTCAAGTATATGAATACCTCCAATGGATCCATCTGCACATCAAGATGACAGATAAAATCAGGTGCACACTTGGAATACATGTTCTAACATGTACCAAAATATAAGAGATGAATTTCTTTGATTGGGATTCTATCAAGTACTGTTGGAGAAGAGTGTGTCGCTACAACTTAATGAATGTTTGGAACCATATGTCAATACAGTTGTGATGACCCTAGTTCACTTACTAATTTGGATCACCTTGGATGCCCTCTTCTATTATGCCATTCAAATCTTCCTCTTTTTGTTGATTGTTCTCTTGAACACATGGAGGAAATGCTGGTAAACATGAGGGAACTCTCTCAACAACTGATTCTGTTATCTGCTCTTCATCAAGTGTAGTGCTTGATTCTTTGATCTCCTCATTTGAATCTCTTTCTTCTTGAGGTTGTCCTGTAATGACATTACGAATTTATCTTCTTTTCAATACCTTTCTTGAACTAAGATGCAGACCATTTAGATCAAGGGGATATGTTTGGTAGTTTTGTACCTCAACATTGTAAGTGGGATGAGATACTTCATGGTGTGGGTTTGGAAATGGTGGTACATGTAGTTGAGTGGGAGTGGATATATGAAATGCATGTGGTTGAGGCTGTGGTTATAGTGGAGGTAGATGGTAGGGATAGCACGAAGTTGGATATGGAGGATATTGAGGGAAATATTGAGGATGTTGAGGATTTTCCCAATGAGGTCCTTGCCAATCATGTTTCCAATATTGGGTTTGAATTTGAGATGGCCAAGGTTGCCAAGGAGGGAGTGTGTCCCAATTAGTTTGGGATGGATTTGAATAAGCTTTAAATTGTGAAGTGGATCCTTGGATCATATCAAGTTGACTAGGTTTCCAGGGTATCCTTGGAGCTACATAACATAGCTTCTTTGGTGATTTCCTTGCTCCATTATCTTCTTGGTAGACTTTTTTAAACTCTTTCCCTTCCTCTTGATATGCGCTTACATGTTTCACAACTTTCTTCAAATGATAATTGGTATACATCTCTTCTACTCATGAGATTAAAGAGATAAATCCACTCATCCCTAATTGTTCTAAGTAAGAGGGTTTTTAGTGTGTCAAATCCTAGGTGATGCAATTTTTCCCTCTTAACATTATACATGAACCTCTCTATTAGATCCTCGAGGCTCTCATCTTCTTCTTGGTTCATTCTAAAAATTTCTTCTTTAAGATCATGATCTTTATATTTTTCTAGGAATACCTTTTGCATATTATTCCATGAGATTATTGAATTAGTACCCCAAATCATGAACCATTTAAGAGCTCTATCCTTCAATGTTGCAGGAAAAAATCTCAATTTTTAACTGTGTGATATGTAGCCATAAGACCTACAAAGTATTTCAAATTCAAAGAGAAATGTTTTCGGATCCTCTATCCTCATACCATGGAAGTTGGGAAGGAAAGATGGAGGGATTTTATTCATAGGTACATTGATGTCCATATCTTGAATGGGAAACCCAATAAGATCTTCTTCATTTTCATCATATCCATCCATCTCTTCTTCCTTCAAAAGTGTATGTTGATGTGGTTGTTACTGCACCACGTGGTCAAGTGGGGCGGTTGGTATTGGAGAAATTTTTTTATGAGTATCCCTACTCCTATGAAGCATGAAATCAGATATTTTGTATTGTTTTTCAATATTTCTGAAATGACATGAAAATAAAATAAAGCAGAAAATAATTCTAAAAAAAATTAAAGCATCTACTAGAAACATCCCAGCAACAATGCCAAAAAGTGGTGAGCCCTAGTATTGCACTAAGTGTGCTACAAATCCCAGGAGCTGCCCTACTTTATTTTATCAACCCAGGGTTCATACAAACTTGGAGGTGACAATGCTATATGCACAACAGATGCATTATGTTCATGTCATATTCTTCTCCTTTACGAAAGGGTCCTACTTCTAGGGGTTCTCAGTGAAGGCTGTCACACTTCAATGAAACTAAACTAAATTGTAGAAAGTAAATGACAGAAATGGAACTAATTTAATGTGTAAGAAGGAAATGAATTTCAGAATCTAAAGTAAATTTCTGAAAAGAAATGACAGGAAGGAAACTAATTTAATTTCAGAAAACAAATAGCAGAAAGGAAACTAATCCTAAACCTCACTTAACTTAGCTAAGCACATCCTACTCTATCTATCATGCTTCTATCCACTATGCGTCTATCCATGTAGCTATTCATGATCTAAATAAACTTTAAAAGGTGTTGATTTGCAGCTTCTAGGGAAGAAAAGGGTTATATAGATTAATGGAGCGCTTAATGTTTGAAACAAGGCTTAGAAGTGGAAAGAGCGAGGTTAAAACCTTATTAGAACTTTATTATAGCACAAAAAGGCTTTGGAGTGGAATAATTTGAAAAGTGCGATGGCAAAGATGCGATGGAGGAAAATGTTTCGATGTGAGATATCACAATCAAAAAATCGCAAGATTAAAGGTGTAGCGAAAGTGTTATTCAAGAGCGGGAGCGAAGTCCGAAATGCGATGAGGTAAACCCTGCAAAGTGCGAAGTGCGATATCGCAATCGGCGAAAAGAGCGGTAAGTATTAATGAAAAAGGGAAGAGGTTCGACGTGGAGAATGGAGGTGGGGCCGATATCGAAATCGCAATATCGGGGAGTTGGAGCGGTAAGTCTTAAGGGAAAGGGAAAATGTTGTGATTGCAATATGCGATATCGAAATATTGTAATCGGTAAAGATGAGTGGTAGGTGATGAAAGGAAGAGGTAAATTCTGTGAAGTGCGATTGTACAGAGATGTGATTGCAGTCGAGCAAAAAGGGAAATGCGATGCAATTTGCGGTAAGTCTGGAAAGAAAAAAGGGGAAATGTGCGAAGTGTGATTGCGTTGTACAATGGCAGGAGAACTGAGGAGCAAAGGAAAAGGTCGAGTTTCAAAGGTTTTTCAAGCTTTCAGCGTTAAAATGGGTGTAGAACCGTGATTGATAAAAACAAAGGAATAAGGTGGTTGAATGTTTTAAGTATTTTTATGAATAAAAAGGTGGGTGCATCATTTAAAAAAGAGAAAAGGGAGGGGAATGGAGGCGTAAAAAGCAGTGTTCAGCCGTAAAGACAGAGATGGAAATTGAAGCGGAAAGGCGCCATAGAGCTGCTGTGGGGTGTTAAAAATAATTCTTGCAAACAAACCTGTAGATTCATGCATGGGAAAACATAAAAGGATGCATGATAAAATCGTGAACATAAAGCAATTTTTGGGTTTGTAGGAAGGCTTACCCTCCTCGGGCTCTATTAACAGAGATTTTAAGGGAAGTCAAGATCCACAAATTTTAGAGTTTTATCCTCTATTTTATTACTCATAAGCAGATGAAAAACTATAACAACAAACTGAAAGCAAAGACAAAGCAACAATGAAACTATCAAAAGAAGATCTAACTAAATGGTAGAAGCAAACCCAGCTAAATGACAGGAAAAAAGAATGAAAACAATAAAGAAGATGAGGCACATGGGTTGGTCCCTAACCCATGAGCCTAGCTCTCTAGAACTAGATCAATAAAATGGAATCTCTCTACTCATTTCATAAAAAATAATAGTCTGTTACATCCTTAAAAATTTTAACAGAGCCTAATGGCTTTACAGTAGAAATTTGAATATGATGGAATGGAATGGAAGTGGGATGGAATGGAAGTCGACCAGAAAGGGATTGAAGAATCAACCCACTGGCTAACTAACTAACTAACCAATTTGTTCCTCACTCTAGCTTTGCTCTATTTCTTCTAAAGGGAAGCTACCAACAACTCCCTTGAAAATGGTGATTGAGTCCACTTTGACTCTAAGTAAACATAGATTGAGTGGCCTTCGTCTTCGGTTGCTTGGCTGCCTCTTATAATTCGATTTGCTGGAGACTCCAAGTGAAGTATGGCTTGAGTGCACTTGGTCTTGAGTTACTTGGCTGCCTCTAGAATTCGAATTGCTAGAAGGGGACCTCATGAGGATCCTTTGGCTTCCTTTGAGAGTTAAGGAGGGTGGAAAATCCCCTTGAATCTCTCCAATATTTCTCCCTAATTTCATGATTTTGTGCTCATTTATTCTCCAATTCTGATCTTCGAGTGGCAAGGATCAAGTCCCTAAATCATCTCCTTCTCCAAATCTGTATATTCTGCCAAATATTCTCACAATATTGTACAAAAATAACCAATATTAGGCAAAAATATGCAACTACCTTTAATCCTTCCTATGAACATATTAAAGCATAAGAAAACATTATTAAGTGCAGAAGGAGAGATTTAATATATCATTTTATGTGCATAAGGAAGGTAGATGGGCTTGAGAAAGGTTAGATGAGCCTTATTTTATGTCTAATTTAGAGGCCCATCAAAAGGTATTGTGCATAATTACAATTAATTCTGATATTTCGTTGTCATTTTAAATCCTACATGTCGAAGAGTAACATTGTTTGATTTATAATAAAATGGTATTAAGACAACGAATGAGAACGATAGTTTCCCAGGACTTTGGTAAGGTTTTATTGAAACATTCTAATTATTAGATTTTATTATAATATGATTTTTAACATGAGTTGATTGAAAATTTTGGTTAATGTTGGAACCAAATTATGTTACCGTCCAAGAGGTAAAGGATTATGTATCAGAAATTTTCGGTAAAAATCACATATAAGAAATTTGTGTCGACCCGTTTCGAACCAGCCAGTGTGGTTCATCTAATGATGAACCACACTGGCTGGTTCGAAACGGGTCGACACAAATTTCTTATATGTGATTTTTACCGAAAATTTTTGATACATATTTTATGGATCACAAAAGCCAAATTCCTAATATTGAAACCCTGCTCGGTAAGGTAAAGGATTACCGTAAAGTAGTACCTATTAAATTGATTCGGAGTGTATTGTATTTACACTTTATATAATCAAATAAAATATGTATACACATGGAGAAACTAATTCTTCCCAGAAAGGACACTAGGAAATTTCTATGATTTTCTTACTTCTTCATATATTATTCACTCTATTGGTGAATTTCGCTAGAATAGTCAAAAGGAAAATTAGAGGAATTTTTCTAGACACAAATTACAAATACAGAACAAATACCCTGTTATTATGATAAATTCTCTTAATATTTTATACTACAAGGAATCATATAGGATAAATCCTAAATCGAAGCCTAGCCAATCATTGATCAAGGTAAGAAGGGTTGACATCGAAACATGTAGAAATTTCGACGATGAAGAAAAAACATGGATAAGGCATTAGTTGTTGCGTGCATATATATATATATATATCGAGGAAGGAAGATGGATTACTTACAAGAAAAAGGTTATAAATCCATATGTTAGATCATAATTGACTCATATTAATGAAGAGGAAGAATTGAGTACAAGTTATGGGGATGCAGTTGGGAAAAAACCTTTGAGTTTTAAGTTAAACCAAAAGTCGTAAGTATAACCATCAAAATAATTCAATACGATATTTTTTTCATAAAGGGATTTCTGCGAGTAACAATGATCTTGAAACTTTCCATAGAAATATGTGGGAGAAACTTATCCCTTGAAAGAAAGGGGAGTCATTACTGACATATTTTCAGAAATGACATTGTTTATATTTCACCTTAATACCTTGATGAATGTCGAATTAATATTTTAAAGGCACAATATAATCCTAGGACGCATAGAAGCCACAAAGGGTTAACGAGTGGGTCTATACAACCCGAAATTTGTAACAAAACAAGTAAATATATTATGAAGGCCCATTACGAGAAAAAAATAAAATAATGAAAAAATCATACCATAAAATAGTGTCGGATAATTGATATATCTAACCATAACGATAAAACAAAATAAATGAACAGGAGTACATTAAGATAAAATGTTATACTCTAGAATGCATTGATATCTCAATTTAAAATCAAATGACTGATTTGGGTTCCAAACCGATCAATGTTAAGCAAGTAGTCACTATAAATAAAGAAGTGTTATCTTCGACTGCTAGAAGTACCATATTCCATTTAAAAGCAACATATTTATATATTTAGAATGCTTAATGGAAAATCACCTTCATATTCAAAAACTATATACTTAGAAACTATTTCAATTAAACAAGTAAACCTTATAAACAAATTGTCAAGCCCCAATGGATTGGTAGCAAAACAATGAGAAACAAACACATATGACCTCGGCAGACCTGAGGTCGACCTAGAAAAATAATCAAATGTTTGGAAAAATAGATAATAGTACTTTATACATATAAGGTGCTCCTTAAATTATAGAGACATGAGCCATAAGCCAAAACACAGAATCACGCTAGCATAAGTTATAGATTTTTAATAGCAAGAAGATGGTTCATCCACTTTCCACAACAATCTCACAAATCACGCTTCCAAGAAATAAATGTGAGTATAAACGACCTGGAACACAATAATTTGTCGATCAAAGTGGCTCCATTGCTCTCCGAATGAGACTTATACATGGAGCTTGAGTACGAACCCATACCTGGAATTAAACCAACATATAGAAAATACATTGGAGTTAGTGAAATTCTCACCTAAAAACAAATAAGCATATATATATATATATATATGCACAATTCTAGAATGGTGAAGGAGACCGGGAAGGCAGAAAACGAGAACTTACTCGTTCAGAGGTCGAGGGTGAATATACCACATACCAGGGAATATCCAAATGCATTTCTTATATACCTGGGTTGAAAAACATTATAATTGAAAAGGGAAAGATACCACATAAAGGCATTCGATGAAAAAAAAAAATTAAAGAAAAAAATCAAAATTGTTAAGGGAATAAAGCCGATCGTGGCCCAAAAAACCTTAGGAAATCTCAACGAAATTCCCAAAAAATTTATTACCATCAGAATCAGAAACTATACTCCAAACACGTCTTACCTGGATTAGGGGCATAGGAGGAATCATTCCATGCACAACCCCATAAACCTAGAAAAAAGAGAGAGTTTGGTTGCAAGCAGATGGAAGCACATAGTGAGGAAATTAAGGGAAATCCACTTACAAGGGAGGAGTGATAGAAGCATCGGGAGATTTTGGGAATAAATTGACTCTAAATATGCTTCACTTATCGGATATGAGAATTTCCTGGACACACAATTAGGAGAGGAGGTTATCATAGAAATGCTTGAGAGAATCCAGATTGACACAAAGAACTAGATCATTATTTCATATTAAAACCTGACATTACTCATCGGATGGAGGGAAGCCAAAACCATTGAATAAGGTATCTTTGACATGAAGTTCTGGTAGAGCCTGCGAGTGAAAAAATTTCCGGTGGAATTTGCTGTGACATGCGACTATGGTCTCACTGCCACCTGTCACAGGGAAGAAGTTGAAAAGAAAAGGTAACCTCGGGATGTGGAATTAGGGTTATAGCTGTGAAACCCTCACCCCTGGACCATGAAAAAATAACTCCACCATTATTTTTATCTATTAGGAGTGGTCGCATGGGCCTCATGTGAAGAAGAGTGGCTATTGTTGGTTTGAGAACGAAGCCCAATGGACTGTATCATCACACCTTATGTTCCCCACGCTTAACATGTATATAGAAATTACATCTGATGTATTGTAGCACTTTTTCCACTCTAGTAGAAAGTAGAATTATTAAACAGATGTATATTCATCTACATACCTCCACTTGGCCTAATGCAGGAGAGGACAGTGGAGTAGGTTTCTTTAGGTCTAATAAAATTACATAATTGTTACTGGATTTACCCTTCCATATGTTTGTTTTAATATCCAAAGGAACACATAATATAAGTCAACATTGATGTGAAGAGACCCTCACCCATTAGAATTTTAAATAAGATAAAGAGAAATATTGTTATTCATAATGTACTTTAATTATTAGACCTAAATAGTAAACCATGGACAAAATATGATATCGAACATGCTAAAGGCATGCAACAATTTTATAGGCTGCACCTCTTTAAAATAATCATAATTTCAATGGCGTATGAGAAATGCAACCATATTAATTTAGGTGATGTTTGAGAAGCATGTAGGTGGGTTCACTAGAAGCAAGAAGGAGGCAATTTCTCATCCCTTCTAAATCTTTTAATCCAACCATGAAACCTACATCAAACAAGCATAGAATGGAATAAAATTAAAATAGGGATACAAGCCCGGACCACAGTATAAACATGAAATACAAAGAGAGTAAATTTGTATTATAAAACATAGGAAAAAAATTGAGTAAGTACAAGGTATGTGATAATATTAAGGATATATAAATACACCCTTTGTGATTGAAGGAATAGTTATAAGTAGAAATAAATAAATGAATATAATTAAAAAAAAAATTAACGAGACTACGTACATGACATATGGTATCAAAGATCTAGGTTCAACCCTTGGAACTAATGGGCTCTATTGTGAAACTGAGTATGATTGCATATCATCGGTGTTATGCTATCGTATCCTCATCTACAAGGTTTTGTATAAGAACACCGTAGTGCACATGAATATGAATAATTTTTTGGATATGTGTATATTTATAGTAGTATCCTGATAGATATAGGTTTTGCTAAAATTTTCTATGCTTTGGGAAACTCCATTGTCCTTTGAAATACTATCACTGTTGGGGAATACGTTGCTTAGTCATTTTGTGAATTATGTCATTCTTCCGAAGATAGGGAAGTATTCTTAGAAAAACCTACATATGTCAGGGAAAATATCCTCTTGGCTTATAAAGCTACAATAAGGAGAAAATGAATGGACCATATTTATTATTCAACAGTCCATGATTCTACTGGTTTACAAAAAATAAAACCAAAAACAAAAAAGTTGGAGTGCAGACCCTCCAATTGTTTTGTATCCATTCGAGTTATGTCTGAAAAATTTAATCTAGGTGATCTAATTCCATTATGACTGACTCATCATCCATCCATTTGGTAGAATGTTGTGTGTGTGGATATACACAAATCTGTAAAGATCATTTTTATTTGTTGCGCAACGCGCATGAAATGTTGTACTCCATTTTTCATAAGTTTATTGTTCAGCTAGAATGTTCCCAAAGTGATCCTTGCTTCCTTAGGAATGAGACACTTAGTAGTCTATAAATCTAACAGAAAGAATTACCGTCACTATAATCTGTGCAGAAACTTCAGGTTTGATTTTGATCTATTATAAACCTAGTAATCTAGGTTAATGAAATGTTGTCTTTGATAATCGTTCCTTAACGCCATTGTGAAATAAGTGGAAGGAGTAAGCTATAGTACAAAAATTTCACTAAACATATTTAGTATGTACCATTGGATGGTGGTAATTGTGAAATTTCTGGCTACATAAATAGACTACTTAATCTGTGTGTGAATAGGAGTTGCAAAAATCATATTGCCAATCAAGAAAATTGCACATCATATATGCTACTCAAATGTTATTCTCTGTCTACGAGATAAGATACTCTAGTCTTATGATTTAGGAAAAGAAATGAAAATGAACATATCATAATAACCTGCTGCTTGAAATAACAAATTGAATTGTAAATTAAATTCAACAGGACATGGTACACATAGACCTATGAGAAGACTTTGACATGGATTGGTAACATATTATATTTCTTCCCTTGTTTAAACATATTAAAAAAGGTTTCAATATCTTCTATGACAACTTTTCTTATAACAAAGTTGAATTATACACCTTAGAAAATGTATTAAGAATATTTATTTATGAAGTTAAAAGCCGCCTACAACGTTTTTCATTTGTGATTGCTGAAAGCACCAATCAATTCATCTCCTTAAATTAGTGCAGATACACACACATGGGGGAATGAAAACTCTGTATAAGCAATTTTGTTTTTCTTTGATAGCCTCTGAACTAGTGTTTTGAAAAGATGATCAGGACTTATACAGGAACACAATAAACTATAGAATAACACATAAATGGAGAGATGTAGCAGAAATAACACTTCATTTCATTAATATCAAAAAACTAAAATATGCTTACAAATAGAATGGAAATAAACTAGCTAGGGAGTTCGTATCTTATCTATGAGGAAGAGACGTGGCGGCTACAAGCCTATGAAATGTGTTACAATGAGGCTTAAGGGCCTATTTATTATTGAACAACATAGGAAAACCCTAACCCCAGGAGATGAAATGCCAAGATTTTGTGGGGCCTGTTGGGGTTAGTTGGGCAACCAACTTCCTGGGGTCGTAATTTGGTCATATTATCTCCGTTTTGTGCGTACGATATATCATCAGAAATATTTATCCTATTACTAAAGGGTTTTCCAGAGGCTCTTGTCTACAGCTATGGGCCTATGAGAGACCTCAAAAAATGACGTTTAGGGGGTCAAAATTGCCCTGAAAGTTTAGGACCCAAAAAAATACTAAAAATACTAAAGAGGAAACTAATTAAATATCCAATTGGATCATTCCTCCACCCTTAGGAATAAATGGTCCCCATTACGTGTAGAGCCTCCATGAGGTGAGGAAATTTCTATTAAAAGTAGTCCCTTGTGAAGCACTTGCCCTAGTGGAGGAGTTGGCATTCTTTAACAACTTGATATAGTTGGATCCTTTGCTGGCGGGTGTTCTTGATATGTGTATCCATGATCCGATGAGTTGTGGCTTATTCCATGCAGTCTCGGTTTAACTCTGCTAGTGTGAGTTGTTCTGCTATGTCGAATGTGTTCAATAGAAGTAGAAAGTAGGGCCGAAGGTGGTCCACATTGAACACTGTGTGCAAACCAAGGAATGGTGGAATACTGAACTCGAAGGCATTGTCCTCTATAGCCTTGGTGATGGTGTATGGCCCATATCCAACCCGGAAAATCTTGCAGTGGGGTCCAACAAGGTGCTTCTTCTGCAAATGTAGCCACACTTTGTCACCTCCCTCGAAGTTGTGTGGCACCCAATGTTGATCATGTCGTTGCTTGTACTTAGCATTGGCTTTGTCCAATATTTCATGAACCTATTAGCAGATGTGTTGAATGAACTCAATGAAGTTGTTCGCCTTGTCAGCTTCAGACTGGACATGAGTTGAATCTTCCTAAGTAGTCGTAAATGGCATGGCTACGTCAATGGGACATAGTGGCAGGAATCCCAAGGCCACCTGAAAGGGGCTATGGCCAGTTGAGATGTGGAGAGCCCGGTTATAGTTGTGTTGTACATAGGGGAGGTTCTCATCCCATGTGCATGGATTCTTTGAGTTGTATATGCAGACAATTTGTATGATCATCTTGTTTACGACCTCTGTCTATCCATCAGTTTGGGGATGGAAAGTTGTGGGCTTGGTGATCTTGGTGCCCGACATCGACCAGAGGCTAGACGAAAATGTACTAATGAACTTGTTTTCTTGATCTGAGCTGATAGATAGTGGGATCCCAAAGTGTACCCACACTTGTTCAAAGAAGATCTTAATAGTGGCTTATGTTATGATATTCTACTTGCAGGCCGCCATAATGGCCATGTTTGAGAATCTATCGACGACTTAAAAAACACAGTCATTTCCATGCTTAGTAGAAGGAAGGCCTGACATGTAATCCATGGAGATGGATTCCCAAGATTGACTAGGGGTAGTCAACGGAGAATATAGGCCTTGATTCTTGACACTTGGTTTGGCAATGGTGCATGCAGTGCATGATATGATGTACTTCCTGACATCCTACCAAAGGTTCGGCAAATAGAAATACTTATTTTGTACCGCCACTATTTTCTGGACCCCGAAATTCCTAACAAACCGATTGTAGTGCACTTCCCAAACCATCTTGGCAGCTCACTTGAAGGAACACAAAGGTGTCCAAGGTGACATAACATTACATCCTGGAGGTGAAATTTTGGGACTTGCTTACCCTCCAAGAGCATCTTGTATGTGTGGCCGAATTTTGGATCTCTTTTGTAGAGAAGAGTCCAGTGGGAAGTCTCGTTCCCATAAGAGTTGAGCATGGTGGCTAGCGCCATGATCGATGGTCAAATGCGGCAGAAAAAAACATTATTGGTGCTACCCTTCTTGTAATTTATTTTCAAATGAAACTATTACAGGTATGTGGACCACTTACGATGGCGATCATCATGAAACTTTCCTTATGTCTGTATGAACGGCATGGTTCGATGGTCTATGTGGATGATTTTTTCCTTCCCTAAAATATAATGCTTCCATTGTCGGAAAGCCTACACAATTGAATACATCTCTTTGTCATAAGTGGGATAATTGCAGACTGGGTGGGAAAGTGTCTCACTGTGATATGCCAGTGGATGCCCCTATTGAGTAAGAATTGCCCCAATAGCACAATCATACACATTTGTCTCAATCTCAAATGGTTGTTTCAAGTCTGGTAACGTGAGCACTGGTGCAAAGTAGAGGTGATGTTTCAACTATATGAATGCCTTCCGTTAAGATTCAGACCAAAATAATTTTCTTCCACTCCACCCTTGGTGACTTGATACAAGGGCCAATTGATATGACATAATCCCAACACGAACCTGCAGTAGAATTGGTAAGACCTAGAATGTTGTGGAGCTCTAATAGAGTGTTTGAGGCTGGCCAATCCCGAATGACTTGGATCTTGGCTGGATCCTCATGCACACCCCGCTCATCAATAATGTATTCCAGATACTAAACCCGGTTCATGCCAAAAGTGTACTTATCCAAATTGGTACACAACTTGTGTTGCCACAGTGTTTGGAGGACATGTCAGATGTGGTGGAGGTGCTCTTCCTGAGTCTAGCTAAAGATCAGGATGTCATCTAAGTAAACCACCACAAATTTTTTGGTGAATGGCCACAAGATGTCATCCGTCACCGTCAGGAAGGTTGTGGGAGCATTCATCAACCTGAAGGGCATGACCAACAATTCAAAAAGGCCCTCCTTGGATTTGAAGGTAGTCTTACACACATCATAGGGTTCAATTGGTACCTGGTGATACCCGGACTTCAATTTGATCTTGCTGAAATATTTCCCCCCCTTGAGTTGGTGAAGAAGGTCATCAATCCATGGGATCGGGTACCTATTCTGAACAGTGATCTTGTTTAGCGTCTGATAGTCAATATAGAGTCTTCAAGGCCCATCCTTCTTCTGCACCAACATGATCGGGCTCCCCTAGTGCAATGAACTTGGTCAGATGTGACCTTTCTATAGCAGCTCTTGAATCTGCCTCTTGATTTCATCGTTCTCCAAAATAGAGCATTCATAGATTTTTTGATTTGGAATAATTTCACCTGGGGTTAGATCAATGGAGTGTTTGACCTGACAATGCACAAGCACCCCTGCGGGTGAGGTGAAGATGTCCCCATAATGCTCCATGATTTTTTCCATCTGTTTTTGTTGTAAAAAGGAGCCATGTCTAGAGGTTGTGGCCACAATATTCTTCTTACCTTTTAGGCGTATCATCAGCAAAAAAAAAAATTCTCAGTTTTGGAAATGAGCTTACTATATTGTTTTGCAGTAACCAAAGAGATGGTGGTAGGCGGTGCTACCTATGATATATTGTTCAACTTATTTCCCAAAGTAACAATAATAGCACGAGGCCTGGACTCATACACAACATGTCACTTTCAAAAGTATGGTTGGCCTAATAATACACCACAAACATCAAGAGGAGCAATGTCACATATTACCTCATCTGTGAAGGGCTTGATGTTTTAGGGAAAGCAACACTTTTGGCTGACGCGAATTTCCCATCCTTGGTGAAGCCACCCAATGGTGTATGGTTGTGAGTGTGTTGTGGTCTGAAAGCCCAACCGCTTCATGACCTCTTCTAAAATGAGGTTCTTTTGGCTCACTCTATCTACAATGAATTGCAGCGAGGAACCCTTTACCCATATCTGGAAGAGGCGCTCCCCCTCCTCTGGATCTTTCGGTTCCTCTTTTTGGATATTCATGGTGGAAATTGTGGTGTTGGGATTTTCATCAATAAATTGATTCCCTTTGTTATTCCCCTTATCGATTTCTGATTCAGAGTTGTAGCATGCATCTGATTCAATAGCCTTTAGTTCGGCCAACATTGACTGCTTGGCCCAACACTCACTTGCGTTGTGAGTGGAGCTCTTATGGAACTCACACAAATTTCCCATGTCCTTCATTGGCTTCACGATGTTTTTCTTTGGTTATGGCTTCGGTGGGTTGTCCCGGGCTGCCTTGCTTTGGTTTTGTCCTTTGTTCTACTATTTGGGGGCACCTTTCCCTTACTTCTGAATCACATATCCAAAGTTTCACTTCTTTTGTTTGAATTTGTGCTCAAACTTGGAAGCATACCGGTATGCTTCACCAAGTGTGGATATGTTGAGGAACTCCATTTCCTCCTGAATGTATTTTTGAAGAAAAATTTGGTACTTCAACACCAAATATTTCTTTGAATCTTTGATACCCAACTTTTCATGTATGGTATGGAACATAATCGTCAGCTCATGCACAACTTGACCCGTTTGCTGCCACAGTGTATTCCATTATATGTACTTGTCCCCATAGCTCCCCATGAGATAATATTGTTCCTTGATGTCGTGTCAGCACAAATTCAAAGTGGGTGTGGCCAAGAACACAGAGAAATCTCTCTCATCCTTTTTCTCATAGTAGTTTTCCCACTAATCCTTGAAATGGGGGGCAGATTTGAGGAGTGCAAAATTAATGTTTTCCTAGTTGGAAAATTCATCAACCGAGAAATATGCTTCTAATAGATTCAACCATCAATCTATGACATCTGCATATATTTGGCCCTCAAATATGGGAATGACAAAGTTTACTTGTACCTTAAAAGGAGTGGCGCCTCCAGAGTGGCTGCTAGATGCAGAATAGCTGTCAGTGGGCAGACGTTGAAGGATCTGGGAAAAGTTATCCATCATCGTGTTCCTTTGTTTCTCAAGGGCCTCCTAGAGCAATATTTTGAAAGGATCTCCCACTCCATCGTCTTTCTTTTCTTCCCCCATGGGTAGTCATCGGGGTTTTCCAGGTTTATTTTGCAAAGGTTCAACCAGATTGAGCCCAACTCTTTATACCCTGACCTAATACCACTGATCCAGACTTATGTAGGAATGAAATAAAATACATAAATACACATAAAATTAGAGATGTAGTAGAATTAATACTTCATTTCATTAATATAAAATAACTGATATATGCTTACAGACAAAATGGAAATAAACTAGCTAGGGTGTTGATAGCTTATCTATTAGAATAGATGTGGTGACTAAAAGCCTATAAACTATGTTACAATGAGGCTCAAGGGAATTTTTATTATTTAACAACAAAGGAAAACCCTAACCTCGGGAGATGAAACACTAAGAGTTTTTTAGCCCTGTTGGGGTTAGTTGGGAAACCAACTTCCCAGGGTCCCAATGTGGTCATATTATCTCCATTTTGCGTGTATGATATATCATCGGAAATATCTCTCTGAGCACTACAATTTTTTCCATAGGCCCCGTGTCCCCCCTTCCTATAGCTATGAGCCTAATGTAGATCTAAAAAAAACCTCATTTAGGGTATCAAAACTGCTCTGGAAGTTCAAGACCCGAAAAACTGTTAAAAATAGTAAATGTTGTTATAAAAAAGGAAAATGATGAAACTGACTGGAGGTCTACATGGAATATGTGGATGGTCACCAATATCCACCCAGATCATTCCTCCCCACTTAGGAAGAAATGATCCCCATTGCGTGTAGAACCTCCATGAGGTGAGGAAACTTCTGTTGAACTTGGTCCCTGTTGAACCACTTGCCCTAGTGGAGGACTTGGTCTGCTTTGACAACTCGATATAGTTGGATCTTATTTTGTCAGGCGTTATTGACTTGTGTGTCAACGATATGATCAGTTTTGGCGTCTTCCATGCAGTATGAGTTTAACTCTGTTGGTGTGAGTTGTTCTACCATGTCAAATGTGTCCAATAGAGGTGGAAAGTAGGGCTTAAGGCGGTCCACATTGAACATTGGGTGCACACAAATGAATTTTGTAATATTGAGCTCAAAGGCATTGTCCCCTATAGCCTTAGTGATGGTGTACGACCAATATCAGAGTGGGTGAATCTTGTGGTGGGGTGCAGTGAGGCACTCCTTCTGCAAATATAGCCACACTTTTTCACCCACTTGAAAGTTGTGTGGCACCCAATGTTGATCATGTCACTGCTTGCACTTAGCATTGGCTTTTACCATTATGTCATGAACCTATAAGAGGATGTGTTGAATGTGCTCAATGAAGTTATTCACCTTGTCAACTTTAGACTGGACATGATCCAAATCTGCATAAGTAGTCGCAAATGACATGGCTACGTCAATGGAACATAAAAGATGGAATCACAAGCCAAATTGACAGGGGTTGTGGTTAGTTGAGTTATGGAGAGCCCAGTTATAGTTTTTTTGTACATAGGGAAGGTTATCATCCCATGTGTGTGGATTCTTTGAGTTGTACATGCGTAAAATGTGTACGATCATCCTATTGACGACCTCTGTCTCTCCATCAGTTTGGGGATGGAAAGCTATGGACTTGGTGATCTTGGTGTCAAGCATGGACCTGATGATGGACCAAAATTTACTAAGGAACCTACTCTCTCTATCTGAGATAATAGACCGTGGGATCCCAAAGTGTACCCACACTCGTTCAAAGAAGAGTTTAATAGTGGTTTTTGCTACGATATTCTTCTTGCAGACCACCATAATGGCCATTTTCGAGAATTTTTTGACGACCACAAAAACACGATCATTTCCATACCTATTAGAAGGAAGGCCCAACATGTAATACATGTAGATGGATTCCCATGGTTGATTAGGGGTAGGAAATAGAGAATATATTCCTTGGTTCTTGATGGTTAGTTTGGCAATGGTGCAGGTAGTGTAGGATTTGATGTACTTCCCAACATCCTGTCAAAGGTTCAACTAATAGATATACTTTGCAATACTACCACTGTTTTCTCAACCCTAAAATTCCCAGTGACCCGACTATAGTGTGCTTCCCAAATGATATTTGCACGCTCACTTGAAGCAACACAAAGGTGTCACAGGTGAGATAACAATGCATCATGGAGGTGAGAATTTGGAACTTTCTTACCCTCAAAGAGCATCTTGTATGTGTGGCCGAATTTTGGATTTATTTTGTAGAGAAGTGGCCAGTTAGAAGTCTCATGCCCAAAAGAGTTGAGCACAGTGGTTAGCGCCACAATCGATGGTCAGCTGAGGCAGTCTACAACATTATTGATGTTGCCCTTCTTGTGCTTGATGTTCAAATGAAACTGTTGTCAGTATGTGGCCCACTTCTGATGGCGATCGTTTTGCAACATCCCTTGTGTCTGTATAAATTGCAAGGGTTGGTGGTTTGTGTGGATGATTTTTTCCTTCCCTAAAATGTAATGTTTTCATTGTCGGCATGCCTAAATAATATATTAAATCTCTTTGTCATAAGTGGGATACTTTTGGACTGTGCCAGGAAGTTTCTCATTGTGCTATTCCACTGGATGCCCCTGTTGAGTAATAACTGCCCTAATAGCATAGTCAAAGGAATATGTCTCAATCTCAAATGGTTGTTGCAAGTCTACTAATGTGAGAACTAGTGCAGAGGAAAGGTGATGTTTCAACTCTACGAAGGCCTTCTGTTGAGATTCAAACCAAAATAATTTTGATTTCTCTCCTCCCTTGGTGACTTGACTCAAGGGCCAAGTATGAGAGAATCCCAACACAAACTTGTGTCATAAAAAAAGTGTGCTTCTCCAAATTGGCACACAACTTGTGTTTCCCAATGTTTGGAAGACCTTTCGAATGTGGTGGAGGTGCTCTTCCCAAGTCTGACTGAAGATCAAGATGTCATCTAATTACACCACCACAAATGAGTCTGTGAATGACCACAATATGTCTTCAATCATCGTCATGAAGGTTAAGGGAGCATTCATCAACTCGAAAGGCATGACCAACCATTCGAAAAGGTCCTCCTTGGATTTGAAGGCATTCTTCCACACATTGAAGGGTTTGATTGGTCCCTAGTGATACCCGAACTTCAAGTCGGTCTTGATAAAATATTTTTCCCCTTTAAGTTGGTCAAGAAGGTCATCAATCTGTGGGTAGGGTACCTATTCAGGACAGTGATATTGTTCATCGTCCGATAGTCAATACAGAGTCTCCAAGTCCCATCCTTCTTCTACACCAACATGATCAGGCTCCCACAAGGCGATGAGCTCATTCGGATGGACCTTTCCATAGCAGCTATTGAATCTACCTCCTGATTTCATTGTTCTCCATAACAAAGTGTCGATAAAATTTTCCATTGGGAAGAAGTGCACCTGTGGTCAGATCGATGGAGTGCTTGACTTGACAGTGCACAGGCACCCCTGCGGGTGAGGTGAAGATGTTCTCGTACTCCTCCATGAATTTGTCTATCTGTTTTTTCATGCGAAGGAACCTTGTTTCGAGGTCATGGCCACAATATTCTTCTTGCCCCGAGGGGGGATCATCAAGAAACAAAATTTCCCAGTTTTGGAAATTAGCTTACTGCATTGTTTTGTAGTAACCATAGAGATGGCAATAGGTGGTGCTACCTCTCGTATCCTATACAACTTATTTCCCAAAATAAAAATAACAGCACGAGACCTAGACTCATACACAACATGTCGCTTCCAAAAGTATGGTTGGCCTAATAATACATAAAAAACATCAAGAGGAGCAATGACACATAATGCCTCATCCGTGAAGGGCTTGATGGTGTAGGGAAGGAAGCAGTGCTCGCGAACACAGAGATATCGTCCTTGGTAAAGCAACCCGATGGTGTATGTTTGTTGGTGTGTTGTGGTCGACAAGCTGAGCCACTTCATGAACTCTACTAAAATGAGATTATTTTGGATCTTGCTGTCAACAATGGACTGAAATGGGGAACCATTTAACCACATATGGGAATGGAAGAGGCGCTCCCCCTCCTCTAGATATTTTAGTTCCTCCTTCCGAATCTTTGTGGTGGCAATGATGGCATTGGGATCTACATCGATAATCTGGTTCCCTTTGTCATTCCCCTTGTGTTCTGATTCACAGTCAGAGCATGCATCCAATTCAGAAGCCTTCAACTCGGCCACTAGTGACTACCTGGCCCGACACTCACTTGTCTTTTGAGTGGAGCTCTTATGGAACTCACACCATTTTCCCATGTCTTTATTTGGGTTCGTGGAATTTTTATTTTCTTGCAGCTTTGGAGGGTTGTCCCAGGTTGCGCTGCCTTGGATTTTACCTTTGTTCTGCGGTTTGGAGGCACCTTTCCCTTGATTTTGATTATCAGATCCAAAGTCTCACTTCTTCTGTTTAAATTTATGCTCAGTCTTGGCAGCATACTAGTATGCTGCACCAAGCATGGATATGTCAAGGAACTCTATCTACTCCTGAATGTATCTATGCAGACAATTGTGGTACTTCAGCACCAAATGTTTCTCTGAATATTTGATGCCCAACTTTGTTCGTGGGGTATGGAACATATTTGTTAGCTCATGCACATATTGATACCTTTCCTGCCGCAACGTAGTCGGTTGTATGTACTTGTCCTCATAGCTCCCCATGGGATAATATTGTTCCTTGATGGTGTCTCGAAATGAATCCCCAGTCAGTGCGACCGAGAACAGAGAGGGTTTCCTCTCGTCCTTTTTCTCACTATAGGTTTGTCACTAGTCTTTGACATGGGGGGCCACTTTGAGGAGTGAAAAAGTAATATTTTCCCAATTGGAAAAGTCATTAATCGATAAATATCCTTCTAATAGATTCAACCATCTATCTATGACATATGCATCTATTTGGCCCTCAAATATGGGAATGTCAAATTTTATTTGTACCTTAAAACGAGTGGCACCTTCAGAGTGGTTGCTTGATGCAGACGCGCCACTAGTGGGTATTCTTTGAAGGATCTAGGAAAAGTTATCCATCATCGCGTTCCTTTATTTCTTGAGGGCCTTATCGAGCAATATTTTGATAGGATCTCCTACTCCCTCATCTTTATTTTCTTCTGCCATGGGCAGCCATGGGGGTTTGCAAGGATGATCTTCCAAAGGTTCAATCAGATCGAGCCCTAACTCCTTATACCCCGAACATGTTGGTGACTCTAATACCACTGATCCGTATTTATGCGGGAACACAATAAAATATAGAAATACACATAAACGCAAGGATGCAGTAGAAATAACACTTCATTTCATTAATATCAAAATAACATAAATATGCTTACAGAAAAAATGGAAATAAACTAGCTAGGGCGTTGGTAGCTTATCTCTAAGAAGAGATGTGGTAGCTACAGGATTATGAACTATGTTACAATGAGGCTCAAGGGCCTTTTTATTATTGAGAAACATAGGAAAACCATAACCTCGGGAGATGAAACACCAAGATTTTGTGGAACCCGTTGGGGTTAGTTGGGCAGCCAACTTCCTGGGGTCGTACCTTGGTCATATTATCTCTGTTTGGCGTGTATGATATATCATCGAAAATATCTCTCCGAGTACTACAAAATTTTCCATAGGCCCCATAGCCCCCCTTCCTATGGCTATGGGCTCATTGCATACCTAAAAAAAATGCCATTTAGGGGATCAAAACTGCTCTGAAAGTTCAGGACCCGAAAAAATACTAAAAAAAGCAAATGCTGCTATAAAAAAGGAAACTGATGAAACTGACAGTAGTTCTAGGTGGAATAGGTGGGTGGCCACCAATATCCACCTGGATCAAAAGAAAAGATACCCATTTTTAGTTAGGAAACAAAAATAGGTTGGTTATAGGAGGATCTCTTGTACCTTAACATGCTCTCGGAAATGGAGTCGTTATAATGTTATTAATGGCACAATGGACCATAATAATTAATTGTAAATTTGCACTTGAATTCCTGTAGTGAATTTATATTCCGTCAAGGAAAGTTATTGTGGCCTAAAAATCCTATTTTAATAACAAAAATACTATTTACTTTAGCACATTTTGAAAAAAAAAAATGAGAGGTAATAAATAATTCTCAAAGTCTAAAAATTGGAGGTGCCAATTCAGTAGTTGAATTCAATAAATTACTACAAAATTATAGGAGGGTCATTTTCATTACTTAACAAGGCAGATTTGGAAGCATCGTCTTAGAAATCCTGCTTTTGGAATTCCTTACTAGATATTAAGTTAGGATACTCTAGAACTATTTTATTGAAAACTTATTTTGGAAGGGATAATCCTGGAAGGATATCTCATATGAGTAGTTTAGAAGAGGGTGAGAGAAAAATAAAAATAAAAATATTCTGATAATTTCATATGGGCTAGTAATCTCGTACAAAGAGGAATCATTGAGGAAGTTAGTGGTACCAAAATCTTGTTCCACACATGGTATGGTTAGAGGAAAATGATGTGAAGGATCTACTAAATAGGTGGTATATATGCGATACAAGATAGAATATCACTGAAAATTTTTGTTAATGGATAAATCCATTGCAAAAATAAGAAGGTATATAGACCGATTACATACTATAAAGTTGAGAATAGTTGTAAAATTGGTAATTCAAGTGTCGAAGAAACTAGAAAAACATGAAGACACTGAAAGAGAGTGCTGAAATGATGAAGAAACCATTATCCTTACACAAAACTAAATAAGGGTGAAATGGACCAAAGCTAAAATCAGGAGTGAAAACATGATGTCCCTCAGGTGAAATTTAATAGGTCATAAAAAAGGCGAATAAATCCTTGATTGGGCATCAATCTTATTTATAAAATGGCCTAAAAAATGTTGTGGGATTAGAGATTAATATTGTGCTTTCGTCAAAAACTTCACAAATTAGATGTCTATTGAACCAAAAATGACTATAAAGGGGTGGATTGTAATGATGTCACCGGATAAATTAGGAATATTGATAAGAATTATTGGAGAAGCCTAATATAGTGATGAAAGCTTAGGACAAAAATTTCTAAATGGGGCAGGCCAAAATAGAAAACTCAAGGGAGTGAGTTAAAATAAACTAATGGATAAGGTGTGAAATGGAAGAGAAGTGTTGTAGATTTGGGAAATTACACTTGTCTCTTAAACCATGAAAATTAAGTGTATCGTAATACTCCATAATTATATATGTGCGTATTATAAATTCCTTATTTATGTCCTCATACTTTTATCAATTTATGGAAGGGTATGGAAATAAGTGGAAGAACCGTAAGAATGGACTTGACTATGTCCACTTTAAAATGAAACTAGAAAAATATAACCATGGAAGTGGTTGAGATAGTAGGTTGTCTTACAGTTAAGTATGCATGCAGAGCAGAATAACAACATAAATAAAATGATGCAAGTATTAAATTAATTATTACATTGTAAAGCATCCCTCTTTGAAAACAACTCCCATCAACCACCACTTGTACCATTGTGTACCGTTGATTTTGATGTTAGATGATTGAAATAATATCTACCTTAGGATTGAATATTGTTATTAGTCAGTTATAGAAATAATATAAATAAGGAAAACCATTTTAGGTCCTCCAAACAACTGCACTGTGCCCATGAAATTGGAAGAAATTTCAGAGAAAATAAAACACCTGATTGGCGCAGAAGGGCCTAGTCGCTTTTGCTCTAAATCCATTGCCGAAGATGCCACTGCTGCCTGCAACCTTCACTCTCTAACATTAATAGTCACTGGTAATTGTAAGCTTCTTCTGGTTGTTTTCCTCTCATGCCTAGCCTCATGTTTTATAAAAAATATTAGTATCTGCTTTATAACAAATATGTTTTATAAAAAATTTTATTAAATATTTTTGATGTACAAGCGCCAGTTTTGGAATTGGAGCGGAAAATGCAAGAGTGTCGGCTAAATGAGGGCAAGATTGATTATTCCTGCAAGAAATCTGAAAGCAGTAGAAGATGTAAAATCTAGTATTCAAAAAGAGATTCACACAACAAAAATCATGGTGATGGAACTAAATATCTACTCTTTTACATCGATAAGAACATTTGCCACAAACTTTGAATCCTCTGGCTTAGCGCTCAATATTCTTAGGTGAGTCTTATTAAAATTCAAGAAAATATTTTCTTGTATCTAGATATGAAATAAACTGATCTAAATAGGTTGGATACTCTGAAACCCTCAGTAACGAACACGGTACTCTACATGTGTGTATTTTCCACTGCCTTTCTTGCAAAAAAAATGCAGGAAATTTTTTTGAAGAATTCCAGGTATCTCAGGACAGATTTGAGATGAATTTCACTACGAACTATCTTGGTAATTAACATACACAATTTTTTGGCAATCTTGTAATATTATAGATCAGAACTCAATTAAAACCCTACACTGCTCTAACTAGCAGTTCTTATTTGCCAGGCACTTTCCTTTAACTAAGTTGTTATTCAATAAAATGATGCTTAATTTCAAGGTAATTTATTTTAACTAAGATGTTACTCAACAAAATGAGCATTCATGGAAGGATTATCAATTTTTCATCTTCTGTTCTTGGAAAATAAGGAATCCACTTTTACTAGTTAAATGATCCAGTTGGAAAAGAAGGAATCCATTTTGACTCATTTCTTTCATTAATTCGCTTCTTTCACATGTAGTTTTTTGGGAAATCAAACAATTTTGTTACTTCAAGCCTGCTTATTTAAATAAATTCCATATATGAGGAAAAAGAGAGTAAGAATTAGAACAACCTGTTTTTCTTGGTATTTTCAATGAAAATTATGACAGTGTAACATGCATCTTGACTTTTAAATCTATGTCCTATTATAGGCGGCATCAACAATGTGGTATGTTGCTGCTCATCCCAAAGTGAAGAAAATCTCTGGAAAATTCTTTGCAGACTGTAATGAAGCATTTGCCTACAACGAGGCAAATTATCCAGATAAAGCTTTGGAATTGTGGAGAGAAAGTGAGCAACCCAATTTGGAGAGCGTAGTATAGAAAAGAAGATACAAATTCGACTCCGAAATTTGGAATTTGGAAATAAAGTAGATACAATGTACTCAAATAACATTTTTGGGGGTTATACTTTATTCATAATCTAAGCATACCAAGTGCACCTACAATTTTGCAAATTGGTTCCATTTTATATGTCTTCCATGTGGCCCATAGTGCATAATCAGACATCACTATGAAAGGAAGAGCTTGCGTAGGCTATAAAAAAACCAATTTTTTTATCCAAACAATTCTCCAAAACTATAATTTATTTTAAATAAAATAATTCATATTTATAAGTTAAACATTCAATTGAATCACATAACATATCACATATTTTTTCCTCTATACTACTCTTTCCTATGTTACTGCTTTATAATTTTTCCTTTGCAACATATGGTGCAATTGCTAATTATTTCCTTTTTGAAATAAATATGAAAGGAAAAGTGGAAATTCCATATGTTGAATGTTGGATTCAATAACACCCATGTCACTTGGTATAGCTATGAATAAATGTACAAAACGGACCTATGGTATTGTTTTGATGTTATATCAATGTTACTAACCTTGTTTGGATGCATGTTGATACTTTTTTTGGGTGTAGGCGGAATGCATGAAGCACATGTTTAGCATATATGAAAGTTTGTTAGGGAACGGGCATGAAATGAATTTAAGAGTATGTGTGCTTTAGAGTTGAGCTATTGTTCAAAACAAAGTGGAGTGTAAACACTTGGTACTCAAGAGATGGTTGTGGGAATGAAAGATAGGAGGTATATCCTTTTTGTCTTAAGACAATATGGAATTGAGGGAACATCAAGGAAGATTTTTTATTAAAAATGGGGGGAAGATGTAATACCCCTATGATTCTACTTTTTAGTTAGTTGCTATTTTTATACATTGAACTAATATTGGATTTAATGGTGAGGGAATCCATAGTAGGACTTATGTTATGATGAAATTGTATTATTACTATTGAGCTAATAAATAATTTTCTTGGAAATATTCAAGAAAGAGAACTGGAGTGTAGAATAATTCTTTCCAGCTTAGAAAAACATGTGGTAGTCAAGTCCACATGATGGACCTTCCCTAAATGTCTCCTAAAAATCCGTGAGAGAAAATAAAAGAAACAAAATTAACATAATGGGAGAGAAAGATTATGTTAAGCACTTAGTTGGAGATAAATGTTAAGTGGGGTGGAATATAGCACTACGATAGAGAAAAGAATCCTTCAAAGAAAAATAAAATTATAGATTTTTTTTGAAAAACTAAAACAAAAACACCTAGGAAATAAGGTTGATATACCTTAAAGCAAGACAATGTTAAAATATTCTTGGAATAAAATCTATAAAAAAAAACCACCTAAGAATCAGAAGAGGTATTCCTGATAGTAGGAAAGTCTTAGCTTAGAGAGAGGTATTGGAGATAACTCATGGTTGGGTGGAAGGTGCTCTGCACCTAAGTATTTCTCAAACAATAATGGTTAAATAAAATTTTGTTTCATTTTTAATTGCATTTGGAATTGTTCAGTGATATGTGTACATATAATAGCAAAAGTGATACATGCTTATGACTGATATCCCGATTATACGTTTTGCATGCATATTTATTTAGTTTCTCATATGTAATTGTTATCTATGTACAACTTCTATGTGCATGAATACAAACAATACAGGTCAAGAGATATTAGTGGTGATGAGAATCCAGATTTAAATACACATTTATGGTTGAATCTAGTTATAAATGAGTATCAAATATTAAAGGTATTGTGCAAAATTACAGTTAATTTTGAGATTTTGTTATCATTTTAAATCCTACAAGTCGGAGAGTAACGCAGTTTTATTTATAACTAAAGGGTATTAAGACAACGAATGAGAACGGTAGTTTCCTTAGGACTCTGGTAAGGTTTTATTGAAACATTCCAATTATTGTCAAATTTTATTCTAATATGATGTTTAACGCGAGTCGAATGAAAATTCTGGTTAATGTTGGTACCAAATTATGTTACCGTTCGAGACGTAAAGGGTTATTGTAAAGGAGTATCTATCACATTTAATTAGAGTGTATCATATTTATACTTTATATAATAAAATAAAATATGTATACACATTGAGGAACTAATTCTTCCCGGAAAGGAAATTAGGAAATTTCTCCGCTAGCATGGTCAATTAAAGGAAAAATAGAGGAATTTTTCTAGACAAAAATTATGAACAGAAAATAAATACCCTATTAGTATGATAAATTATCTTAATATTTTATACTAAAAGGAATCGTAAAAGATAAACCCTAAATAAAATCCTAGCCAATCATTGATCAAGGTAAGGTAAGTAAAAACGTAGATAAGGCCATAGAGAATGAGTGCAGACATTAGTTGTTGGGTGCATAGTATATATATATATATATCAAGGAAGGAAGATGGATTAATTACAAGAAAAAGTTTATAACTCCATTTGTGAGGTCATAATTGACTTGTATTAACAAAGAGGAAGAATTGAGTAGAATTATAGGGGTATGCAGTTGGGAAAGAATGTTTGAGTATTAAGTAAAACGAGAAGTCCTAAGTACAGCCACCGAAAGAACGTACTGCAGGAATTTTGTCATAAAGGGATTTCTGCTAGTAACAATTATTTGGAAAATTTCCACGGAAATATGTGGGAGAAAAATATCCCAAAAAAATAAAGGGAAACCATTATTGGCATATGTTCAGAAATGACGTCGTTCATACTTAACCTCGTTACGTCGATGAATGTCGAATTAATATTGCAAGGACACAATATAGTCATAGGATGTGCTGAAGCCACAGAGGGCTAATGAGCGGGTCTATACAAACCAACATTCATAAAAAAAAGATGAGTAGCTAGATTATGAAGGCCCATTACGAGAAAAAAAATAAAAGAATGAAAAGAAAATACCATAAAATAGTGTCATATAATTGATATATATGACCATAGCGATAAAAAAAAATAAATGAACAAGAGGATATTAAGAGAAAATTCTATATTCCATAATGAATTGATATCTCAATTTAAAATCAAATGAATGATTTGGGTGCCAAACTCATCAAAGTTAAGAAAGTAATTGCTATAAACATAGAAGAGTTATCTTCGACTGATAGAAGTACCATAGGCCATTTACAAGCAACATATTTTTATATTTAGAATTTTTAAACGAAAACCACCATCATAATCGAAAACCCTCCATTAGAAACTATTTCAATCGAACAAGTAAACCTTAAGGGACTAGTAGCAAAACAATGAGAAACAAACACATATGGCTTCGACAAACCTGAGGTCAGCCTAGAAAAATAGTTAACTATATGGAAAAATAGATAACTGTAATTTATACATCGAAGCTTCTCCTTAAATCACAAATATATGGGCCATCAACCAAAACACAAAATCACATTAGCATAAGTTATAACTTTATAATAGCAAGAATACAGTCCATCCACTTTCCACGACAATCTCACAAAGCACACAACTAATAAAGAAATGTGACTATAACCGACATGGAACACAATAAGTTAAGGATCAGAGTGGCTTGATTTATCTCTGAATGAGACTTATACATGGAGCTTGAGTACGAACCCATACCTGGCAGAAAACCAACATATAGGAAAGACGGTAGAGTTAGTTACATTCTCACAGAAAAAATAAAATAAACAAATATAAATATAAATATAAATATAAATATAAATATAAATATATATATATATATAAATATATATATATATATATATATATATATATATATATATATATATATATATATAAAATTGCAGAATGGTGAAGGAGACCGAAAGTTGGGGGGGCAGGGGAATTGACAAATTACATGTTTAGAGATCGAGGGTGAATATACCACATACTAGGGCATCTCCGAACATATTTCATGTATACGTAAACAGAAAACCATTAGCATCAAATGGGGAAAGATACCACATGAAAGCCTTGGATGAAAAAAAATCAAAGAAAAATATTAAAATTGTTGAGGGCATAAAGCCTACCGTGACCCATAAAACCATCTAGGAAATCTGAACCAAATTCCCCAAAATTTTATTACCATTAGAATATGAAACTAGAATCCAAACATGTCTTACCTGGATTAGGGGTGTAGGAGGAATAGTTCCATGCGCAACCCCTAAACATGAAAAACAAAATAAGAGAGTTTGGGTACCGATAGATGGAAGAACATAGTGAGGAAATTAATGGAAATCCACTTACCAGAGAGGAGCGACATAAGCATTGGGAGATTCTGGGAATAAACTGACGCTAAATTTGCTCCACTTCATGGATATGATAATTTTTTGGACACACAATTAGGAGTGGAGGTAATCAAGGAAATGCCTCAGAGAATCCAAAGCGATAGCTCCAACTCGATCAATTATTCATCTTAAAATCTGACATTACTCAACAGATGGAGGGAAGCCTTAAAGGTTGAAGAAGGTCCCTTTGACACGAAGTTCTAGTAGAGTCTGTAGGTGGAAATATTTCCGCTGGAATTTTCTTCGTCATGTGACTATGGTCTCACTGCCACTAGTTAGAGGGAAGAAGCTGAAAATAAAATGTAACCTCAGGGTGTGGAATTAGGGTTCAAGCTATGAAACCCTCACCCTTGGATCATGAAAACACAATCTCCAAATTTCATTTGATCCAGCAGGACCGGTCACATGGGCCTCATATGAACCAGAGGAGTGTGGCTATTGTTGGTTCGAGCACGAAGCCCAACGACCTTGGTCATCACACCCTATGTTCCCCAAGCATAATAGGTCTATAGAAATCACATCTGATGTACTGTATCACTTGTTTTACTCTAGTAGAAAGTCGAATGATCACACAGTTGTATATTTAACTATATACCTCCACTTGGCCGAATGCAGGAGAGGACAATGGAGTAGGTTGCGTCAGGTCTAATAAAATTACATAGTTGCTACTCGATTTACTCTTCCATATGTTTGTTTTAACATCCAAAGGGGCGCATAATATTTGATATTAAAGTCATAACCCAAGTAAACATTTCTGTGAAGAGGAATTTAGTTGTTAGACTTTTAAATAAGAAGAAAGAGAAATATTTATAGGACTCTAATTATTATACCTAAATATTAAACCATGGACAAAATATGATATCAAAGATGCCAAAGGCATGCAAAAATTTTATAGGTTGCGCCTCTTTAAAATAATCATAATTTTAATGTTGTATGAGAAGTGAAACCATATTAATTTAGGTGGTGTTAAAGAAGCATGTAAGTGGGTTCACTAGAAGCAAGAAGGAGGTAATATCTCATCCCTTTTAAATAGTTTAATCCAGCCATGTCAGCTACATCAAATAAGCATAGGATGGAGCAAAATGAAAACATGGATACAAGCCCAAAACACAGTATAAACATGAAATACCACGAGAGTAGATTTTTATTATAAAAGTTAGGAAAAAAAATTAAGTACGAGAAACGTGACAGTATTAAGGATATCTTAATACACCCTTTATCACTAAAGGCATAGTTATAAGTAGAAATAAAATAATGAAAAGAAATAAAAAAAAAGGAGTGAGACTTGATACGTGACCGTCATTTCTTCCATTCTTTGGTAAAGGGTCACCAATGGTTCTTTTCTTTGTTACATTCATAATGAACTATCAAACCATAAATTAGAATAGGGGAAGTTCTTTTCTTTGTTGCACTCCTATCAAACCATACAACAAATCAGTGGATTAGAAGCAAGTGGTCGGGTGAAGCAAGTGGATTATAGACCAGTGGTGAAGTGGATAGTGAGAAGTATTGTGTCAGTTTCCATCGCAGATAGTGTGTCAAAGATGAGCACGAACATGGAAGAAGTCGAACATGCAGGAGCGCTCAAAGCACTAGGACACGATTTAGAATGAAACTTTATTTAAATTTTCCTCGCTTTTATATGAATTAATCGATAGGATAATTAGAGCATATTTTTTTGCACTCAATGTGATGTTTATGAGCCGTCCACAAATTTTGAAAATCCATAATTTTAGGAAACATGGAGATGTCGAAACCTTTTATACAAATTATCTACACTGTATCTATTTTTTTAATTATTTTGTTCTTTTATATGATAATTTTAAAGTTTAAAAGTATGAAGAATTTTTGAAAGATAAATGATAACTTTTACAATTATTTTGTTATAATAATGGATTGTATTGATTATAAAAATATGAGAAAAATCTAGTTAAATTTTGATTTAATTTAATATAAACATAATTAGATAATTGAAATTTGAAAATTTAATATAATTAGAGTAATTATATGGCTTATAAATATTGATAGCTATTAATTCATGATAAATATCAAAACACTTACTTCTTAATACACTTAATATTGTTAAAAACTTTTAAAAATCTATATAAATCCATCTTAATCTCAGATCTAGCAAGAGTCGAGAGAGATCAAATCTCTTGAGGTGAAAACTTCTTTTAAAATGCAAAATTTGACACTAAGAGTGAGATTATTGATGTTTTATTGTACTATATATAAACAAACCAAACACATATTCATTTTTGTTTTTTTATTATATTCAATGTGAAATATTTTATTTATGAATGAAAGTGAATGAAATATTTTTACCACTTCTTAATATGACCACTTAGAGTGAGATTATTTATGTTTTATAATATTTTTAATTAAACAAACCAAACACTTATATTCATCTTTGTTTTTTAATATATGTGAGTTTTGTTTTTATTACAAGAACATACTTACACATCTCTCTCATACTGAGTTGTGAATGAGTCTCTCGATTCAATCATAAAAATTAACTAAATTATAGTTGTACTATTGTTATTATTTGTTGGGTATAGGACCAAAGTCCCACATTGACTAGAAGTGGGGAGGATCATGGGTATATAAGGATGGACAAATATCTCCATTGGTATGAGGCCTTTTGGGGTAAAGCCCATAAGCAAATCCATGAGGGCTTAGGCCCAAAGTGGACAATATCATACCATTGTGGAGATATGTGGTGTCCAGAATCCTTACATTATTATTATTATAAAATGAATTAATATAATAGTTAAACATATATACATTTTTAAAAACTTGTAATAAGATTCTTAATCATTGAGATTTATTCTCACTTTACCATATGTTGGAATTAATTTCCAACTGCCAGACACTGCCGTGCAAAGAACAAGCCGCAATGAAAGTCCGAGGGGGTCCGGAGAGTTTGGCCAAGGGAGCAGCATACCCCATCGGACTGGCCCCACACTATACAGCTGTAATATATGTCCGCGGGGGTCGATGAGAGTTTGAGGGCAGAGGTTCTTACCCCCCCGGAACAGCCAGGGGCCCACATAAATCATACGGCCATATGTTATATATATGACTTGCGGTTAAAAGTTTTAAAATCGCATATGTTATTTGTTTTATATGTAATCTGTTTTATTTTAATGTATGTAAAACATATATTAAAAAGGCCCGTGATGTAATATATATGAAATGTAGAAAGCCCAGAAACGTATATGGCTGTTGTATTATTTGTAATACACAGTAATTTTTATAAAAAGGCACAGCAGTGCAGAAATGAAAAAAAGAAGGGAAAAGACAGAAATGTAATTTGGAATTACACAGCAAATGTTATTACACAGGATTTTTAATACACAGCAGTGCGGGAAGCAGAGAAGTGAAGCACAGTAGTGCTGGAATAAATATGACTGTGCCAGAAAGTCAATTCGACTTCAATGCTAACTCCAAGCGGTGCAGGCAGAAGTAAATGCAGCTATTAAAGATTGGCAAGCGGTGAATTTTAGTAGCTGGGTCATCTTAATGACACGGAGATATTTTCTGTTTTGTAGTATGTAGAGACAGAGTCATTCTGTGTAATGTAATGTTTTTTTTATATGCAGTGCAGCGTATTGTTAAAAACAGAGACAGAGAGCAGAATTTTTAAAAATACACAGCAGAGTGTATGTTTGTTTTTAAAAACAGAGTATTCCAGCAGTGAATGTTTTTAGTGAAACAGAGTTTTTAATTTGTGCACTGTGACAGCAGCAGTCACAATTGTAAATCCCTCTTTGAGGAAGAATCTGTAACAGCAGTTTTTTATGAATAGAAATTTTTTTCTGAGTTGAAAACTCTGTCTGTGAGTGAAATTTTTAATTAGTTTCTCTGTGTTAAAGAGGCAGTTTTTTATTGTTTTGGAATTCTGAAAATTCCAACATGGTATCGGAGCCAATCCAGGCTATTTGAAGGGTCAAATAAGCTGAAGGAACAGAGTTCGTTTTTGCAGCAACCTCTCCAGCAGAGTGAAGGTTCAGCCAAGAAGAATTCGAAGGTATTTCTCTATAAAATTTGTTGTGTAACTATTGCAAAACAGTGAGCTATTTTAATACACAGTCAAGTGTTTTTTATCATAGTTAGAAGTGCAGAATGGCAGGCTCTAGCACTGGTATGAGTTTGGGAAGTGTCCATCTCCCACAATTCAATGGAAAGAATTATGATTACTGGTCAATAACCATGAAAGCTTTATTTACCTCACAAGAATTATGGGAATTAGTTGAGGATGGCTTTGAAGAGCCAAAAGATGAAGCAGAGTTTCTTATGTTAAATCAAGCAGGAAGAGAACAGTTGAAGAACAATAAGAAGAGAGATGCCAAGGCTCTTTTCTTCTTATATCAAGCAGTGCATGAGAGTGTGTTTCCAAGGATAGCAGCAGCCAAGAAATCCAGTGAAGCATGGGAAACTCTCAAGACAGCTTATCAAGGTATGGAGAGAGTGAAGACAACAAAACTTCAGTTGCTGAGGAGAGACTTTGAGACTCTCTGTATGAAAGAGTCAGATAACATTGACTCATTCTTCACTCATGTGATAGGAATGGTCACTCAAATCAGATCTCATGGAGAGACTCTTGAGGATAAGAGGATTGTTGAAAAACTCTTGAGAAGCTTACCCTCAAGATTCGATGTGATTGTCACCACCATAGAAGAGACAAGGGATCTCACAAAGTTTTCAGTGGATGAATTACATGCATCACTGATTACCCATGAACAGAGAGTGGGTAGGAGTGAAAACTCATCTCTTGAGCAAGCCTTTAAGACCCAGATGTCTTTCGGAAGAGGAAGAGGGCAAGGCAGAGGAAACAAGAGAGGAAGAGGCAGAAGCCAAAACAGAGGTGGAAGGAACAGTCCAACAAATGCTCAAGGAAGGGGCAGCAATCCAAATCAGCATCAAGGCCAAGGCAGCAGCCAACAGAATGGTCAGCAGAATGCACAAGGACAAAGGTATGACAAATCCAATGTCCAATGTTATAATTGTAAGAAATATGGTCATTATGCTAATGAATGTAGAAATAAGAAACAAGACATGAGAAGTGAAACTAGTGCAAATTTCACAAAAGAAAATAACAGCCAAAGTAATTTGTTTTTAGTTTGTAATATGGCTGAAGAAAAGAATGAGGATATATGGTTTCTAGACTCTGGTTGTAGTAACCATATGACAGGAAACTTAGCAATGTTTTCTATGTTAAATGAAAGTGTGCAGTCACAAGTCACACTAGGAACTGATAGCAAAGTTTCTGTTATGGGAAAAGGAGATGTAAATGTTTTAACAAGATTAGGTGCAAGGAAAACCATAGCAGATGTTTATTATGTTCCAGGAATGAAGTGTAATCTCTTAAGTGTTGGACAGCTTGTCCATAAGGGATATAATGTTTTCTTTGATAATGATGTATGTACCATCATGGATAAACCACCCAGCAAACAGTGTATTGCTGAAGTGAAGATGACAAGGAACAGGATGTTCCCTCTCAGAATGAGAGCAGACTTGAAGAATGGTGAAGAGAAAGTAGCAGTTGCACAGGAGACTTTCCAAAGCGAACCAAAGGATGATAATTGGTTATGGCACTTGAGATTTGGTCACCTCAACTTTGGAGGTCTTAATCTGTTGAACAGAAAAGAGATGGTAAGTGGTTTACCATTGATAGAGAAACCGGACAGCCTTTGTGAAGGTTGTATTCTTGGGAAACAACACGGAGAAAGTTTTCCTTCCGGGAAAAGCATAAGGGCAAAAGCACCCTTAGAGATTGTCCACTCAGATGTGTGTGGACCGATGCAAACTCCATCGCTTGCAAGCAGCCACTATATCTTAACATTCATAGATGATTTTACAAGAAAAACTTGGGTTTACTTTTTGAAAAAGAAAAGTGAAGTGTTTGAAAAATTTCGCAATTTCAAAGCACTTGTTGAGAACCAGAGTGGGCTGCATATCAAAGTCTTAAGGACTGATAGAGGAGGTGAGTATATATCTAAAGATTTTCTACGGTTTTGTAGAGAAAATGGTATTCATAAGCAGTTTACAACTAGATATACACCGCAGCAAAATGGGGTAGCCGAAAGAAAGAACCGAACCATAATGGACATGGCGAGGAGTATGCTTAAGGCAAAGCATTTGCCTAATGATTATTGGGCTGAAGCTGTACATTGTGCAGCGTATATTTTGAACAGGTGCCCTACAAAAGCAGTCATGAACAAAGTGCCGGAAGAGGCATGGAGTGGCGCAAAGCAAAGTGTTACACACATGAAGGTTTTCGGATGTGTGGCTTATGCACACATTCCGGATCAGCTAAGGAAGAAGTTGGACAGCAAGGGGGAGAAATGTATTTTCATTGGATACAGTGAGGAATCCAAGGCATACAGGTTATATAACCCATCCAACAAGAAGTTTCTTGTGAGCAGGGATGTTCAGTTCATTGAAGAGGAAGCTTGGGATGGAAGCATAGAGAAAACAGTGAATGTTAAGCACTGTTTATCTCATGATGAGAATGATGATGAGGTGGCTGAAATACATCCCCAAACAGCAGCATCAACACCGCAAAGTACACCCTTGAGGAGAAATGACAGTGCTTCTCCAAGCACACCACAAGGAGGAAATTCAAGTGCTTCTTCAAGTACTTGTACACCTACTGAAAGAGGTAAGAAATTCGGAAGTTTGAAAGAAATTTATGAACAAGATATAGCTAATGAAGGTATCAATTCTTTGTTTGCTTTATATTGTCATGTTGATGATCCTGTTCATTTCGAAGAAGCTATCAAGGATAGGAAATGGATAGAAGCTATGGATGAGGAAATAAATGCCATAGAGAGGAACAAAACTTGGGATTTGGTTGAACTCCCAAAAGTTAAAGATGTCATTGGAGTTAAATGGGTCTACAAGACCAAGAGTAATGCTGAAGGCAAGATAGAGAGACACAAGGCAAGGCTTGTTGTCAAAGGCTATAAGCAAAAGCATGGCATTGATTATGAGGAAACTTTCGCACCGGTTGCCAGAATGGAAACCGTGAGAGCAGTGTTGTCCATAGCAGCACAAAACAAGTGGAAAGTTTACCAAATGGACGTGAAGTCAGCATTCCTGAATGGAGTGTTAATGGAAGAGGTTTACATTGAACAACCTCTCGGTTATGAAAAGAAAGGCCAAGAGCACAAAGTGTGTAAGTTGAAGAAAGCTCTTTATGGGCTGAAGCAAGCGCCAAGAGCGTGGTACAGTAGGATAGATTCCTATCTACTGGAAAATGGTTTTGAGAAATGTGAGGGAGAACCCACCCTCTACATCAAAGAACAAGACGGTAAAATCTTGATTGTAGTCTTGTATGTTGATGATGTTATTTTTACAGGTAATGATGATTGCCTTATTGAACATTTTAAAACAGTCATGAAAGAAGAATTTGAAATGACTGATATGGGTTTGTTGAGATACTTCTTGGGAATAGAAGTAGAACAAGATGAAAGTGGGATTTTCATCTCACAAGCAAAGTATGTTAATGAAGTTCTTGAAAGATTTAACATGCAGGAAAGAAAAGCAGCTATCACTCCCACGGTGATGGGATTAAAACTCAGCAGAGAGGACAGCAGCAAGGATTTTGATCCTGGTTTATACAAGAGCATAGTTGGCAGCCTCATGTACTTGACTGCAACTAGGCCGGACATAATGCATGCTGTTAGTTTGATTTCCAGGTTCATGGAAAAGCCAAAGGATGCACATTGGCAAGCAGCAAAAAGAATTTTGAGGTATGTTAAAGGTACAAAGAAATTTGGTATTTTTTATACTACTTCAGAAAATTCAGATTTAGTTGGATACACGGACAGTGATTGGGCTGGAAGTGTAGATGATCGGAAGAGCACTTCCGGTTATGTTTTTCACATGGGTTCAGGAGCCATTTCATGGGCTTCTAAGAAACAACCCGTTGTAGCATTATCTACAGCAGAAGCAGAATATGTGGCAGCTACGGCAGCAGCGTGTCAAGCAGTTTGGATGCGAAAAATGTTGAGAAGCTTATGTCAAGAACAGGTAAAAGGGACAGTGATATTTTGTGACAATAGCTCAGCTATTGCATTGTCTAAAAATTCTGTTTTTCATAAGAGGACCAAGCACATTGACACCAAGTTTCATTTCATACGGGAATTGGTTAGCAATGGCAAGATTGTTTTGCAGCATTGCAGAACAGAGGATCAATTTGCAGACATCCTCACAAAGCCACTACAGCAGAAAAGCTTTGAATATTTTAGGAAATGCATGGGTATGAAGGAAAACCCAGCAGTTGAAATTAAGGGGGAGTGTTGGAATTAATTTCCAACTGCCAGACACTGCCGTGCAAAGAACAAGCCGCAATGAAAGTCCGAGGGGGTCCGGAGAGTTTGGCCAGGGGAGCAGCATACCCCATCGGACTGGCCCCACACTATACAGCTGTAATATATGTCCGCGGGGGTCGATGAGAGTTTGAGGGCAGAGGTTCTTACCCCCCCGGAACAGCCAGGGGCCCACATAAATCATACGGCCATATGTTATATATATGACTTGCGGTTAAAAGTTTTAAAATCGCATATGTTATTTGTTTTATATGTAATCTGTTTTATTTTAATGTATGTAAAACATATATTAAAAAGGCCCGTGATGTAATATATATGAAATGTAGAAAGCCCAGAAACGTATATGGCTGTTGTATTATTTGTAATACACAGTAATTTTTATAAAAAGGCACAGCAGTGCAGAAATGAAAAAAAGAAGGGAAAAGACAGAAATGTAATTTGGAATTACACAGCAAATGTTATTACACAGGATTTTTAATACACAGCAGTGCGGGAAGCAGAGAAGTGAAGCACAGTAGTGCTGGAATAAATATGACTGTGCCAGAAAGTCAATTCGACTTCAATGCTAACTCCAAGCGGTGCAGGCAGAAGTAAATGCAGCTATTAAAGATTGGCAAGCGGTGAATTTTAGTAGCTGGGTCATCTTAATGACACGGAGATATTTTCTGTTTTGTAGTATGTAGAGACAGAGTCATTCTGTGTAATGTAATGTTTTTTTTTATATGCAGAGCAGCGTATTGTTAAAAACAGAGACAGAGAGCAGAATTTTTAAAAAATACACAGCGGAGTGTATGTTTGTTTTTAAAAACAGAGTATTCCAGCAGTGAATGTTTTTAGTGAAACAGAGTTTTTAATTTGTGCACTGTGACAGCAGCAGTCACAATTGTAAATCCCTCTTTGAGGAAGAATCTGTAACAGCAGTTTTTTTATGAATAGAAATTTTTTTTCTGAGTTGAAAACTCTGTCTGTGAGTGAAATTTTTAATTAGTTTCTCTGTGTTAAAGAGGCAGTTTTTTATTGTTTTGGAATTCTGAAAATTCCAACACCATAAAGATTCACCCCCACTTTATCATGAAGTTTTTTAACATGTAAATAGATTTTTTTACAATACCATGGATTATTAGTGCCATATAAAAAAAAGAAAAAAAAAAAAACGTAATTGATTTCATGTTACACTTGTTCATATGACATTTTTTTTTAATTAATTAATTTAATTAAAAAAGTGGAAAGAGCTTAACTACTTTTTAATAAATCACAACCATTAATCTCTAAATACTATTAAAAGTATTCCCTAATATTCTAAAAAAATTAAATCTTCAACATCCACTTCATAATTATAAAATATTCTTAAAAAGATTAAATCTTTAACATCCACTCAATAATTATGGATAATCAAATTAAAGTTTTTAGAATCTTATTCAAAACAAATATCCCTATCAATAATCCCAAAAACAACTCAATTAGCAATCAAAATAATATTAAATCTGTAGAAATAAATAAATAAATTTATCAATATAAATATATATTTTCCTTTTAAAAAATATAAATAAAATAATACATAAATAAATAAATATATATATATTCCTCTTAAAAAATTATAAATAAAATAATAGAATACATAAGTAAAATATATAGACCATCATATTAAATCAATTTTATTCAAATTTAAATTGGCCAACCAGATTCTTTTCCAATAGCTTTTTTACCCAAAATGACAAACTGCAATTATTAGCCACTCTGACAATTTATTTTTTATCCTATACTTTCAGTAATCATTTAACAGTACAAATAATTATGTAATAATTAATAGTGATTATTAATTTATTACTTCTTTACCCAAAATGAAATTATTAGGCACGCTGGTTGCTCAGTAATTATATAACAGTAAAAATCATTTCTGTATATAGTGATTATTAATTTGTCATGTAATTACTTAATAGTGGTTAGTGTGGCATTTTCAAAACGTACAAAATCACTATCAGGTACATTGTCACCCACATGGATGGTGTACTACTAATCCCTAGGAATGGAGACATTTCGGTGGTGTTTCCCATTCATTGCCACATTCAACGACATGCTTTTACAAAGCCCTCCGTAACATGCTCTGCGGTAGTCTTCGATGCTGAGGGAGATGATCTCACTACAGCTTCAAGGTTTGCGAAGTATTGGCTATCAATGCGAAGTATTAGCTATTCAAAGTTTGGTAAAAGATTTTGATAAAATTTGGCAAAATGAAATTTTGATTAGTAAATTTTAAAATTTTGAATAGTTAAGAGTTTTTGATAGACTTAATCATCTGTTGAAAAACAAGATTCAAACACTTTTACTATTAAATTAAAAAAAAAAAACTAAATTAACTTCTAGAAAAATAAATTTGCCGCTCAGTAAACAATGCTTTTTTTTAAACTATGACACTGAACGCCTGAAGTACTGGTTGAGGATTTTTTACTGGGTACTAAATATTTCGAGGTCGCACACCAACTAAACTGTTTAATGAAATGCTTGTTTCATTGAATGCGAAGCCTTTGATAGAATGCCTGCTGAATAAGTATTTGTTGGTCTAACTGATCTTATAGACAGATTTGAAATTATTGTTAGGTTTTTCATTTGAAATATCATGATGTTTGTTGTTGTTCTCGTTGTAAAAGACAGATTTGAAGTTATGGTAGGGATTATATTTCCTAGATTAACACTACATTAACACTACATGTTTGTTCATTATGGCTACGAACTTTTTTTTCATAGAGTGTTCATTATATTGGAGTGAACATTTTAAAGATCAAATTATGTTTATTATATAGGCAAAGATTTCAATGTAAAGATTTCAATGAGTTTTGAGTTTAGGGATGCTTTGAAGTTCGAAACCTGTGTCCTTCAAAGATAATGTCAAAAACAATGTTGTAAATTGAAGCTTTTTATATTTATAATGTTTATATACTGTAAATACAAATGATTTGAAACTTTTTCTTATTTATACTATTTATATAGTAGAGTATGATGAAGAGATGTTGATTATAGAAATCACAGAGACAAAAGAAATTTATCTATTTTTTTTTTAAAGATTGTACTGTCTCCGAATTTAGTGGTATATCAGCTTTATTTATTTGGATTTATTCAACTTAAACAAAGAAATATGAAATCTCATTAGGCTCGGAAGACTATTTAGAAATATGAAATCTCATTATTCTCGAAAGTCTATGTTTATAGCAAAATTCTGATCAAGTGAGTTTTTTAGAAAAATCTCTAAATCTCCTTGATTCATGAATTTAATGCCACTATGTCACAACTTTAATCTCACATTTCTTATATTTATGTATTTTTTAAGATGTCGGGAATGTTTTGAAATGTTCAGAAAATTTTAATTTAGATACCAAACTTAATAAACCTGAGATAAATGATTATTAAAGAGCCCACACCTTTCTTAAAGAATATATTATAACGAAATATGTCATAACGAATGTTGTGGTAGCTATTGCTCCTTTAATCAAAAAAGTATTTATCATAAAACTGATACAGCTGAGTCTAATAAAAGAAAATTATTCCTTCCAAAAACCTTTTAACACATGCTTTTATTAAAAACCCTGACTGGTTTCCTCACGTAGCTCATAAATAAAGTCCTGTTTCCCTTTCTAAGAAATAAAAAGAAAGAATGTTAGCAGTGAACAGAAGGATCGACTTTAACATAGAACGAATGACAGGGTAGCCAGCAAAACATATGGATCGTTACTTTAACAATAATATCCAATGCTTTTGACGACATTTTTATTGCCTTGCTATTTGCCCTCCATCAATTGTCATCAGTTTTGAAAGGTAGTAATTCTAGAATAATTTATTTGTGGTTTTGGACTATTAATCTGTTTTTTTATTTCTAAAGATAAACTTTTGAAGCAATTGGAATGCTTTATTAAATTTATAAAAAATAAAAATTAGTAGCTTGAGGCATACTCCAAGTCCAAAATTGATTTTAATTAAAGCAATGCTTTTGAGGCAACCAGAATGTTTTAATAAAACTATAAAAATAAAAATTAATAGTTATAGGGCATACTCCAAGCTCAAAACTCTTCATTTTAATTAAAGAAATGCTTTTGAGGCAACTATAATGCTTTATTAAATTTATAAAAATAAAAAATAATAATAATTAGCTAAAAATAATTATATTATTTTATATTAATGGAGAAAATGTTACATAAGTTGTAACGTATCTCCTTAGTTTAGGATTAGTTCCTAGAGATTAGGGGTTTGGTTGCAACTTCCTAACTTCTAGTATTGTACTTAATGATGTAATCTTTCATTCATGAATGTAGAGTGTACGAGAGTTCTCTCTCTGTTCTGAGTGTAGTCTCCAGGTGAAGGCCACACCTGAGAGCTACAACTCCTTCTTTCAATTCTGTGTGCATATTGTATCTTGGTATTAGAGCTCAGTTTGGGTGAGCCTGATTTTTTATCGCCTTTGTGGCTGGAGTGCCTTTGTGGCCAGTTTGACTTTGTGGCAGAATCGCCTTCGTGGCTAAAAGTGCCTTTGTGGCCGCGTGTACACGAGAGCTTTGTGTTCGATTGAGCAGGTGGACTGCAGAACACCTGGCTCGGACTCAGATGATTTTTTAATTTTCCGAGTAGAAGGGGGTTGGCGCGTTTTTCGCGCTGACAGTAGCGCCAGGAAGCGCGACTGGTGCATCTGTTCAGCTGTTAATCGCGCCATCGCGCCATTGGCGCGGAGTCGCACGGGAAAATCGCGCCAAGTGTCTTTTACTTACATCGATTTCATCCAGGCGCGGGTTTTCCGTTCGGAAGGGCGCCGACTCACCTTCAAGGGGATCCGCGGGAAGCCTTATCTTCGTTTGACGATTTGCAGAGGAGCAGATCGAACAAGTTGCGGATCTATCCGGGAGAGGCAGATCGGATCAGTTTCGATCAGATTGATTTTTTGGCTGTATTGGAAAACATCGGATTTGCTCATCGGAGCGGGATTGTTTTTTTGCAGATCTGTCAATGGGTGGATCAGAAGATCTGGCAGAGAAGTGGCAGAAAAGTGGCAGATCGGGTGACAAGATTTGACAGGTATCGATTTTTTTTTACTGTTGAGTAGATTCATTTTGTAGATCTGATCAAAATGAGTAATACGATGGAATCTTATATCCACGAGTCTGGCAAACTCGATGGATCTAACTTCACGAACTCGAAGTTCAAGATCCAGACCTTGCTTGAGGGTGCGAATGCTTGGTCCATAGTTACAGGTGATGAGCAGAGGCCGAATTCGAACACAGGGACACAGGAGCAAGAATGGGATAAACGAGAAAACAAGGCAAAAGTTTTGCTAAAGATGTCTGTCAAGGACAACATTATCCCCCACATCAGAGACTGTAAAACCTCCGCGGAGATCTGGACGACTATCAAAAAGTTGTATCAGACCCATAACACAAGTCGAATTATGGCACTTAAAAGCAAGTTGTTCTCAATGAAGATGGACGAAAGTGAGACCGCTGCTGCATTTATCGCACGAATCAGAGATGTGAAAGACGGATTAGGGGACATCGGGGAGAAGGTGGCTGACTCTGATATTGTCACAATCACAATGAACGGGATGCGAGATGAATTTCAAATGTTCATCACTGGGTTGGCGGCAAGGGAGAAAGTGCCTACATTTGAAGATCTGACAGGCATCTTGCTGCAAGAAGAGGAGCGGCGACATAACTTGAACCCCCAGAACGATGATCTTGCGCTGATGGTGAAACGACGGCCTTTCAGAGGGAAGCAGCCACAGCAGCAATCACAGTTGCAACTGCAGCAGAGAGGAGGTACATCGTAGAAGAGTCCATATAAAGGTATGCTTGTAAATAATCCTATAAGAAGATGTTATTACTGTGGAAAGAAGGGTCATATACAAAATGGATGTCTTAAGAAGCAGGCAGATGATGCAAGGAGAAAACTGGCAACTGCAAAGCACAGATGATACTTTGTCGAAGAAGAAGATGTTGAAGAAAATGAAGATTTCAGCCATGAATTTCGACTATTCACAGTCGACTGTGCCCTTTCAGCATCCAATGAGGACGATATTTGGTATGTCGATTCCGGAGCATCCTCCCACATGACAGGTAAAAAGGAAGTTTTTGAAAGTCTTGAAGAAAGTACATAAGGATCGAAAATCTATTTAGGAGATGATAGTGGATACGAGATTAAAGGTTATGGGGTTATTCCAGTTAAGTTACCAAATGGAAAAATCAGTCATCTTAAAAATGTCTTATATGTACCTGGAATTAAGAAAAATCTCATATCTATATCCATGATAACTGATCAAGATATGCAAGTCGAGTTCTTTAAGACTCATTGTGTGGTAAAGGATTGCAAGAGAGAAATTGTTGCAACTAGCGTGCGCGTTGGAAGCCTATACAGGTTGGATGTGAAAAGTATACCAAAGCGAGCCATGGTTGTAGGTGGATCGACAGCCGAACAACTCTGGCATCAGAGGTTCGAACATTTGAATTTACAGGACCTCATGTTATTGCAGAGGAAAGGTATGGTTGAGGGACTCCCTATCTTTCGTAATACTCAGTTAAATTGTGATGGTTGTGCCTTAGGTAAGATGCATAGAGAACAGTTTCCTGTGCACGATAGGAGGAAGGAAACAAATATTTTAGAACTAGTGCACACTGATATATGCGGGCCTATGAAGACAAGGTCGCTAGGTGGAGCATATTATTTTCTGTTACTTACTGATGACTGCACTAGATATTCATGGGTTTATTTTTTAAGTAAGAAAAGTCAGACTTTCCAGTGCTTTATAGAGTTTAAAACCTTGGTGGAAAAACAGTTTGGTAAGAGTATAAAAATTCTCCGATCTGATCAAGGGGGAGAATATAAGCTAGGGGAATTCATGAAATTCTGCAAATCTCACGGGATTGTTCAGCAGTTTACAGTGCCACACACACCACAGCAGAATGGAGTTGTAGAGCGCAAGAACAGAACCTTAGTGGAGTGCGCAAGGAGCATGTTACAAGGTAAGGGTCTTTCTAATAGTTTTTGGGTAGAGGCTATTAACACTGCTGTATATTTGAAGAACAGAAGTCCTACCAGATATCTTGGCTTCAAAACTCCTTTTGAAGCTCTATATGGATTTAAACCAGCAGTAAACCATCTAAGAGTATTTGGGTCAAAAGCATTTGCCCATATACCCAAAGCTAATAGGAAGAAATTAGACCCTAAAGCTGTTAAATGCATCTTTGTTGGTTATGGCACAGAATTTAAAGCTTATAAATTGTTCAATCCTGAGTCGCGTAAGATATTTGCAAGCAGGGATGTAGTATTTCATGAACATGTACAGGAAGGGAAAGATGACATTGGTGATAATTGGCACATTCCATTGGTGATAGATGAAAGCAGTGAGGATGAAAGAGAGCTGGAGCAGAAACAAGAAGAAGAACAGCATGAAGGAGATAATGCAAGCCCAATTAGAGTTGAAGAAAATAAATTTGAGGTAAGTCCCCTACCAAGGAGATCAGGTAGGAAGACTCAAATACCATTAAAATTGAAAGACTATGCTTTGATGTCAAATGTTTTGAACATTGTAGAGCCCACTAATTACAAAGAAGCTAGTAAATTTAAGGAGTGGAGGGCTGCAATGAATGAAGAGATAGAATCTATTCTTAGAAATAACACTTGGGACTTAGTTGAACTGCCTAAGAATAAAACACCCATAGGATGCAAATGGCTGTTTAAACCAAAAATGAATGCAGACGAAAGTATTGAAAAATTGAAAGCTAGGCTGGTTGCAAAAGGGTACTCACAGCAGGAAGGTATAGACTTTGATGATACCTTTGCACCTGTAGCAAAGCTAAATACAATCAGAATTCTTATTTCTTTAGCTACTAAATATAATTGGAAGCTACACCAGCTTGATGTCAAATCTGCATTTTTAAATGGTGACTTAAAAGAGGAAATTTATTTAGTACAGCCAGAAGGGTTTGTAAAGCAGGGGCAGGAACATCTTGTTTGCAGATTGAAAAAGGCTTTATATGGTTTAAAGCAAGCTCCCAGGTCTTGGTATGAAAAGGTTGATTCTTTCTTTTTAGAGTATGGCTTTCATAGAAGTTTAAATGACCCAAATTTGTATACCAAGTATAATAAGCAGGGGCAAATTATTCTGATCTCTTTATATGTAGATGACATGATTATAACAGGAGATGCAGATGATTTAATCAAAGGAATCAAAAGGCTTATGGCACAAGTTTTTGAAATGAAGGATCTCGGAAGCCTCCATTACTGTCTAGGATTAGAAGTATGGAGAGATACTGGGAAAAATTTTCTTACCCAAGGGAAGTATGTTAGAAATCTGTTGGAAAAGTTTGGTATGGATCAGTGTAGGTCAGCAGCGACACCTTTGCAGCAGAACTTGAAGTTGTGCAGTGACGATGGCACTAAGGAGGTTGATGCCACGATGTACAGACAGCTGGTTGGCAGCTTGATATATCTTACAACAACCAGACCTGACTTGGCATACTCTGTTAGTGTATTGAGCCAATTTATGTCAAAACCGCTTGAAAGTCACTGGGTAGCAGCCAAAAGCGTGTTGAGGTATCTTTGCGGTACTGTTAATTATGGCATTTTATACACTGACACATCTGATGTTATTCTAGCAGGTTTTTCAGATTCAGACTGGGCAGGTAACTTGGATGATCGAAGGTCCATCACAGGTTACGCATTCAGCATAGGATCCGGGGTCATAGCATGGAGCAGCAAGAAGCAGAGTACTGTAGCACTGTCTTCATGTGAAGCTGAGTATCAAGCATTGTGTGCAGCGACGTGTGAAGCGATCTGGTTGAGAAGGCTTCTCAATGATGCAGGAGAAGAACAGAAAAATTCCACTTCCATAAAAAGCGACAACCAAAGCACCATTAAATTGGCATACAATCCAGTGTTTCACAAAAACTCCAAACATATAGACACTCAGTTCCATTTTGTTAGAGAGAAACTACATTAAAAAGAGATTATTGTTGAATATTGTAAAACTTGTGACAATGTGGCTGATATTTTTACAAAGCCTCTTGCACGTGTGAAGTTTGAATTGTTTAGAAGGATGCTAGGAGTTCAAGACAATCCTTTCTCCATTAAGGGGGGGAGTTGAAAATAATTATATTATTTTATATTAATGGAGAAAAGGTTACATAAGTTGTAACGTATCTCCTTAGTTTAGGATTAGTTCCAAGAGATTAGGGGTTTGGTTGCAACTTCCTAACTTCTAGTATTGTACTTAATGATGTAATCTTTCATTCATGAATGTAGAGTGTACGAGAGTTCTCTCTTTGTTCTGAGTGTAGTCTCTAGGTGCAGGCCACACCTGAGAGCTACAACTCCTTCTTTCAATTCTGTGTGCATATTTTATCTAGCATAAATGTATATCACTCCTTACATGTGGCTTGAGAAACCACAATTCAAGAAAACTTGAGTCGTCAAAATCACTCAAAGATCGCACCAGCCTCAGACTACACCAGCTCTTAACATAAGTGGTAGATTTTAGAACCACACCTTCACATCACTTAGTGATTTAATAATACACCCATCACCATCTATTCTAGTGAGCATAGACTTATAATATTATTAAAATTAAAAAAACTAAATTATATATTTATTTTAAACTATTTATATTATTATTATTACAATGTCATTGCTCATTATCATGCCTTATTACTACTATTTGTCTAAAAAAAAAATTAACTCATGTCACATGATATTGGTTTATAATATATGACACTTTTATTTAATTAATCAATTTAATTAAAATGGTAGAAAAGATATAGCCATTGTTGAGATAAAACTACAATCTAGTTATTTGAAAATGCTACTTAAGGGTTTCCCAGATCTCTCAGTGCACCCCAAATATCAAAAAGCCATGAGCTTGCACCTTCTCATCCTTAGAATATGTAACTTTCAAGTGGTTTTTTCCAGTTCAATTTCTCTAGAATCAGATAGGAATCTATTGAAATCAGAAGTTTGATGGGTAACACCTATACAATAGTACTGCTCTAGGGTTTTTCAGAGTATTAAATCCATATATACAATAAAAAAAAATTTAAATAACACAAATCAAAATTTCACAACAATTTTTTCAAAAAAAATCCAAAAAAAAAAAAAAAACAACTCCATATTAATATAAGTAACCAGCTTTCCATTACTTGGGCGTTGTTTCCTAAGCCCGATAACTTATGTTTGTTGCGTACACATTGCAATGATATTACACTATCTGTTCCCTACAGACAAAACACTCAAGCTGCCAATTTCACGTTTTAACAAATAGCATTTAATTGAGTTGAGGGCCGTATTAACAACAGCCACCTAGGACCAATGATCTTCGATTTTCTCTCTATTCTCTATTACCCTTTGAAACCTAAATAGGCCATTTTCCATTGTCAATAAAATTAATATGCCGCGCATCTCATGTCGTAGTAATTTAATTATTTCTTTAGCTTCCCGTTTCGGTGGAAATAATATCATATTTAAGTTTACTTTCGTGTTTGGGTGAAAATTAATGATCAGCTAATTGTATAAAAATAAATATCTCAATAAGATATTTAATGATTGGTTTATTTTTTAAATAATATCATATTTAAGTTTACGTTCTTCTTTCTTGTTTGGGTGAAAATTATTGATGATTAGCTAATTGTATAAAAATAATATCAGATTTAATGATTGGTTTATTTTTTATTATTATTTAGTTTGCATAAATATAATATGATATTATAATATTTTTAGTAAATCTAGTGTAAATGTACATAAGGTTAAAAAAAAATTACACATGTAACTTTATGAATTACTTATTTTATATTTTAACTAATTAATAGATAAATCATCATTATCATGTAGAATAACTTTAAAACTAAACTTTGCATAATTATCTTGATTCTTTTAACTAGGAGTTATTCACGCTTAATAATGTAAATATTTGGGTCATTGGAATGACACAGAAGTCATATTCGCACTTAATAATGTAAATGTTTGCGTTATTGGAATAACACAAAAGTCACAAAAGTCATTTTCACATTTAATAATGTAAATGTTTAAGTCATTGGAATGACATAAAAGTCAAACATATTATTGGGCACCAATATACCTTGGAATTACTGTAGGGAAAAACTAACACACCCTATAGAGAAAAACCAACAAATGTTTAATTTTATTAAACACTAGTGAGGGTGTTCGCCCCGCACTCAATGGTTTTAAGGGAGTTTATCCCTTAACCATTGTCATAAAATATTACAACGAAATCAAATCTTAAATACAACATAACTATCTAGAAGTTATTAAATTAATTATGATATCATTTATCCACAAATCCTCAAACATTATGTCTTTGCAACCTGGTTGTTTCCATCAATAGATTATCTTATATTTCATATCCCTTCAATCCACATTGACCACTATCTCATTGCTTGTCATAATATTAAAGCATAATCCATTTTTCACATACATCACAATCTTTTTCTCTAATTGCTACCGTCAACAAACTTTGATATCATAATTAGATAAAATATTAATCAAATCAATAAAAATATTTACTACTAATGTTTCCAAAATCTTTTCATATACTTAAATGTATGATTATGACATAGGTTGGTCCATCCATATCTCATATGCATAAAGTAAAATACATAACCATTATTAGCATTTATCAAGAAATGCTGGTTTATCCACCCTATCTCTGCCCACGAGAGTATGGTAAAATTAAAAAAATCATTGAAAAAATTTTCAGTGTGAGAATTTATTTTTTCTTATATAATAATAGAATAGTACAGTTAATTATGTAAATAATTAATAGAGATTATTTAATTACTTAATAGTAAGGCATGTTTCGAATAGTACAAAATCACTATCGGGTACTTTGTCACCCACGTGGATTGTGTACTACTAATCCACAGGAATGGAGACATTTCGGTACTGGTGTTTCCAATTCATTGCCACATTCAACATGCTTTTACAAAGCCCTCCCTCACATGCTCAGTGGTAGTCTTCCATGCTGAGGGTGATGATTTTGAAGGTTTGCGAAGTATGCATTGTTATTAAATTTTTAACAGCTTTCTTCAAATTCAAATTATATTTTGATAAAATTTGACAAAAAAATTTGGGAAATTCTAATTAATGCCGTAGAGTTTTAAAATAAATTTTAAGATTTTGGGTAGTTAAGGATTTTTATAATCTGAATCCATTTGTTAAACAAAACAGGATTCCAAGTACTTTTACTTAAAAAAATCACTAAACTAACATATGGACAAATTTGCAGCTCAGTAAAGAATGCATTTTTAAAACTATTACATTGGACGCCTGAAGTACAGGTTGAGGATTTTTATTGGGTATAAAATATTTCTAGGTGGCACACCAACTAAACTGTTTAATGAAATGCTTGTTTCATTGAATGCGATGCGTTTGATAAAATGCTCGGGGAACATGCTAAAACAATTGACTGCCATGTGTTTGATGACATGCCTGCTGAATAAGTATTTGTTGTTGTAACTGATTTTATAAACAGATTCGAAATTATTGTTAAGTTTTTCATTTGAAATATCATGATGTTTGCGGTTGTGGTTCTCGTTGTAAAAGGCATATTTGCTATAATGTTGTTCATTATGGTCAGGGATTTTTTTTCTTAGATGAACATTACTGTGTTCATTATATTGAGGTTAAAATGTAGTGTTCATTATATTAAGTGAACATTTTAAAGATCAAATTGTGTTTAATATATAGGAAAGTTTTTATTATAAAAATTTCAATGAGTTTTGAGTTTAAGGATGCCTTGAAGTTAGAAATCTGTGTCTTTTAAAGATATTTTTAAAAGCAATGCTGTAAATTCAAATGATTTGAATCCTTCTCTTATTTATAGTGTTTATATATTGTAAATTCAAATGATTTAAAGATTTCTCTTATTTATAGTGTTTATATAGTAGAGCTCGATGAAGAGATGTTGATAGTAGAAATCATATAGATAAAAGAAACCCATCTATCTTCTCTTTAAAGATTGTACTGTTTGCAAATTTAGTGGTACATCAGTTTTATTTATTTGGATTCAATTAACTTAAACAAAGAAATATGAGATCTCATAAGGCTATGAAGACTATTTTTATAGCTCAATTCTGATCATGATGATTACAAGTGAGTTCTTGAGGAAAATTTCTAGTTTTTGGACAAGTGCAAGACTTTGTATCTCTATCTCTTTGGTTCATGAACTTAATACCACTATGTCGCAACGTTAGTCTCACATTTCTTATTTTTATCTCTTTTTTAAGTTGTTGGGAATGTTTTGGACAGTTAAATAAACTGTAATGTTCATAGAATTGAATTGCATAAACATACATATGCTCTCCAAAAAAATAATTGTATATTTTAATTAACTATTAGATAAATCATCGTTATCATGTAGAGTAGAGTAATTTTAAAAGTGGAATAGTAAGTTACATAACATAATAATCATTGTTGTAGAATATTAGCATAAGGTTGTTGTTGTAAACTTGCATCATTATTTTGATTCTTTTAACTAGACCACTTATTCACACTTAATAATGTAAATATTTGCGTCATTGGAATGACAAAAAAGTCAAACACATCATTGGGCACCACTATACCTTGGAATACTTGTAGGGAAAAACCAGCACACCTTGTAGAGAAAAACCAACAAATATTTAATTTTATTAAACACTCGTGAGGGTATTCACCCCTCACTCAAAGGTTTTAAGGTAGTTTGTCCCTTGACCATTGTCATAAAAATCTTACAAGGAAATAAAATCTTAAATACAACATAGCTAGCTAGAAGTTATTAAATTAATCATGATTGTGTATGTGTGTTTGGCGCATGAACCAAATCACATCTACTTAAGAGGAGTGGTTTTTCCCTCTTAAGTTCTTGGTCACAAGAAGAAAATAAAGGGAGTCAAGCAAGTTAGGGAACATGCTAAGAAATAAACATGCTAAATAATGAAATAGCATGCATATTCAAACATAGCAACTAAACTAAAACAAATATTACAAAATCTCTTAATAGAGTCAAACAACTTCAATAATGCAAATGGTGGTGCTTATGTCCCCTCTTATTGAGTGCTAGTAGGAAGAAAGGATGAAACGTTTACCCACTTGCCAAGGGGGACTTAGAATTAGGGAGTTCTAAGACCTGATGCAAGGATGTCTTTACTTCCGAGCTACCTTGGCGCAAAGTCTCCCTCTCTCTACTCTGGTGGACTGGAGTTGTTGGGCGGCCAACAACTGAGTCCCCTCTATCTCTGCTCTAGATCATACACTACTAGATTGCTTGGGGCAATTCTGGCCAGCATAACAATGTGTTCTCATATTGTTCATCTCTTGGTGGCCTTTTATAGGAGAATTCAAACTCTCCTTCCCTCTCTTGGTACATTGATGGATGGTGACCCAAAAGAGGAGGATGTTTCCATTGTGTGCCACGTTTATTCCATTTTGTGCTCCCTTGAGGTCCTAAGGAGGCTTGGGCATTTGTCCTTAAGCGGCCTCAAGTGTGGGATCAATGTCCTGGAGTGTGCCTTGTGGTCTCGAAAAGTGACTTCTGCCACTCTCAGGTTTGCGCGGATTTTTGAGGAAAAGTCGCGCAAAGGCACGCTTATCGAAGAAAAGTTCGCGCAAAGGCACATTTGATAGTTCTTTCAATGCGAAATTTGATTTTCTTTCTAGACCTTAGAGATTTTTAAATATTTCAGATTCTCTAATGTGCCTCAGCCCTGTAAATCCTTTTTCTTGACATTTATTAATGTCATCTTTTCTTGTCTGATTTTCTAGTGATAACAGTTGCCCCCAAATGTGTGAGGTTTAGGAAGAACTGTATAGCCGAAATACATTATAGTTTCTTTTCTGTGTAATGTGCGGAGAGAGAGAGAGACTTGCATGTAGCACAGAGTTGGATACACCTTACACCAGGTGAAAGAGCGAACATGTCCTATGGGAGCCCTGCAAGCGATGGTATAGTAAAATAAATACAATTTTTCTATGAGGCGGGCATGTCCCATGCTCGTGATGCTTTGGTTAGCTAAACAAATCTATTTTGATAGATGTAAATTATTTTTGAGTCACTAATATGGTAGTGACCTCCTGGTTGATGACGACGACTACTGACGCCCTCAGGGGTGTTTTTTCTTTGAAAATAGGTGGAATGTGGTACCCATATGCGTAAACTTGGCATGGCATATAAATGTGCATTGTATGCATAGGTGTATGGTTGGGACCTTCCCGTCTAAGCATTGCTGAAAGAGACACTTATGAAGGCACGGGTCTTCGACGAATTTAATCAAAGTGCAATGGTTGTAAGGTACGATACCATCTTGACATGAAATCTTGTGTTGTAGTTGAATGTTAGGAGGATCGATGACAGCTATGGGCAACGATGTCTCCCACAGTACCATTCGAGAATATCCCTTCAGTGGAGAGGGGTGATCCAAGGTATCACTTCCTTTGTGGAAAATAGGTGTTGATGTCAACAAAAAGGAAGCCTCAACCAAACGAGAGATTCACCTATACAGGGGATCAGGATCCTGTACGTGATGGGTTTAACATAGGCATGATGGCGAGGGGTGACTGAATGATCTAAAATGACTATATTAGCTTTGCTGTGCTAAATGTATTTTCAGTTTAAAAACATGTGCATAATCATTTCATTAGTTTGCATAGGGATTGAGGTGTTTTTCCATGAATTGTAGATGATTTTTAGTGAATTTGAAGCATAAAACAAGCTTAAATAACACTGAACATCAATGTAAAACTAAGAAATAAGTCACCACATGAAATTTACACTACAAGCATGATGAAACAGTTCACCCCTCCTGGGCTACATCTGCTAGTCTAGCTCCCAATGGCATGTCCATCTTTCATTATTCTAAAAAGTTTGCTATTACATGTAGTTACATGTAAGAGCCATGGGTTAATGTTTATCCGCGCAGTTAGTGATAACACATAAGACGCGAAACCACTAGCAGAGACTACGGGTTGAATGCTTATCCGCGGGGAGGTGGTTACATATATTATATGCCATGTGAACACTCCAAGGAATGGTTTGTGGTTTGTTGAATAGAACGTGGTTTGAAACGGTTTGTGTTTTCCATGTGACAATGCACGATGGAATCGTTGGCGGGTTTGGACCGATGGAAATTCCAACCCCCAAACATGAATTCATTCAACCATAATTATAAATCGTCGCCCATAAGGTTAAGAACTAACGTGTAGTGCGGACAGTAAGAACTGTGCGTGCCCGGTGGGAGGTTCGGGGGTCGATTCCTGTGGCCACCAACAAAATTTTGATATTCCGTTTTGGGGACACGTAGCGGCCTCAGGGCTGGCCACATGTCACCCTATGATTGGCTCTTCAAAACCCATTCAACCAATAGCATTGTGACACTTGTCAACTTGTGGTTGGTTCAGCGGAGGGAATATGCCGAGGAATATTCCCTTTTGCTAACTGTACATCCACCCATTTGGTGACTGTGCATCCCAGTCAAAGCTAGTAAAACTATCGCAATTTTACATGTTTGGTATTTCGATCAGAACGTGATATCTCGCTCATACAACATCGGTTTTTCGAACCGTTAATGGCGTCAGAATCAGGAAGACGAGATCTGTGCAACCATCCTGGTTTTAGCCCAATCCTGTAGCTTTCAATTTTGAGAAACATTTATGAACTCCAAATCACTCCTTCCCATTAGGAAGCTTTTAGACCCCAAAAGACTTGATTACCTGTTCAGTAGATGAGGGTACAACTCACTCACCTTTCCAATCTCCATCTATTTTTCCTTGCTTGGTTTAGTGCCTTTGAGCCCAACTCGAAGGTAGTCAACACTTCCCCTCTTTGATGCTCTTGTCCTTCTATCAAGAATTGTATCTTCCTTGAGCTCATCAAGAAATTATGGTGAGAAACCTTCAATAGAAGGTAGATTAACTTCACTTCCTTGATCATTGATCAAAGGTGGCACATACAAGCGTAAGTTTTCAACATTAACAATTGAATACATTTTCATATAAGAAGGCAAGTCAAGTTGGAATGCATTGTTATGAACTTGATTTATGATCTTGAAAGGACCATAGTGAATGGGTTTGAGCTTTTTACCTTCCCCTTGCATCCTTTCTTTGCTAATGTGCAACCATACATCATCTCCCTCTTGAAACTTGTGATCAAACCGATGTTTGTCATGCCTCTATTTGTATTTACTTTGCATTAGGGGAATTTTGAGGTCTAAAATGGGACTCCTAAAGAAAATGTATAATCAAAATTCACTTTATGAGAACCAATCACATTTTAGGGGATTGCATCATCCCTAATGGTTGAGGTGGCATTGCTTGAGTTAAAGGTACTTACTTGTCACATTTTCAATGGTGGATAAGAACTCATGGTTAACCATGGTAGTGCTCTAAGTACTTTTAAAATCAAAGTAAAGTACTCATAATAAATGTCATTTCACACTTTTTGAATAAAATTCATACATAAAATAATATATTACATTTATTATATTATTTTTATAGTACATTTATTATATGTTATTATATAATTTAAATAATATAAATTTTAATTAATAACATATTATATAATTAAGAATTTATGAATTTATATTTATATTGTATTTTAAGCTATTTAAGTACAAAGGACAAATGCATTAGTTGTTCAATGATAATGACTTTTTCTTGAAACACTCATTTTTATTTATAGTCACATCAATACAATTTTTTTATTAATTTTATTTCGGTACAACTTTTGAATTGAATTTAACCATGGTTGCATGGATTGTGGTGGAAAAAGTGAATTGCAAATTCATAAATATTATTTTATTGATTTAGCTATTATTTTATTATTTCCTTAGGAGGCCCATTTTAGACATCAAAATTCCCCTAATGGAATTTTCTCAAGTTGTTCTTGAACTTGTTGATGTATAATATGAATTTTCTCAATGAACTTTCGAGCCTTATCAATGTCACTATGGCCATCAATTGGAACATCCTTCCCAAATATGAAGTCTAATGGCGATTTTGGAAAATACTCAATTTCATCTGATTTTACAAAGATCTTGATTTGGGTTTTAAAACTTTTCTTCAAAATTTGGATTTAAGAGCATTTCTTGGAAGCAAACTGATTTTACAAAGAATTGTTTTGGGTTTAAAGAATTTTTTTGGAAGACATTTCTTGAAGGTGGCCTGATTTTGCAAAAAAATATTTTGAACTTAAAAAAATTTCTTGGACATACGTTCAAAAGACATTTCTTGGAGGCGTACGTGTTTTGAGTTTAAGTAAATCTTTTGAGCTTCGTTTCATTTTTATAAGACATTTTTCTCTCAAATTTTTTCAAGTAAGTGTTTTGAATTGGAGTATGTATTTTTTGCAAAAAATTTAAACTGATTTTTTTAAAATTAAATCTTTTGTGATATTTTTTGTAATCGACTTATTGTCTAATTTTTTGAAGGAATTTTTTCGAACTTCATACCCTATTATCATGGGAAATCGAAGAATTTGTGCGAGAAAATATGATCGAAAAATAGACCCTGAAGAATGTAGAGAAGAGAGGAGACAATCTCGCAAAAGAAAGTTAGAAGCCCTCTCAAATATTGAAGAGGAAAATAAACCTCAAGCAGAAATTGAAACATGTATGTAAATATAAATATTATGATTTATTGATATATTTAAAATTTTTCTAATGTAAAATGTGAAGCTTAATTTTTATTTGATTTACTAATTTGAAAAATATTTTGTTTAATGTAAACAGACAGAGATATTCCTCAAAATATTGAAGAAGAAAATCAACCTCAAGCAGAAATTGAAGCAGGTATGTAAATGTAAATATTATGATATATTGATATATTTACAATTTTCCTAATGTAAAATGTGAAGCTTAATTTTTATTTAATAAACTTATTTGAAAAATATTTTGTCTAATGTAAACATACAGAGATATTCCTCAAAATATTGAAGAAGAAAATCAACCTCAAGCAGAAATTGAAGCAGGTATGTAAATGTAAATATTATGATCTATTGATATATTTACAATTTTCCTAATGTAAAATGTGAAGCTTAATTTTTATTTGATGTACTAATTTGAAAAATATTTGAAATTATAGATATATTTATTAATTTAGTTATTTATTGAATATGTACTATTTTTTCGAATATGTATAGATGAAATCACTATCGATAATGAGATGTTAGAAAATGTTGACACTCACACATATGGAGATAAAAAACCTGACCATGTTATACAATATCGTGTTAACTGCATTTTTGAAAATTATTTCTTAAATGAGCGGGTGACAGTTTAGGCTCAAATGTTGAAAGGTTTCCTATCATCAAGGAAATTAAAAGAAGCGACGAAACTATTGGGTATTCAAAAATCAACCAAAGATTAAAAAATGAAGGAAGAGGTGATAAAAAATATGAGTAGTGCTATAAATTCAATTAAGAGATCTAGAGAGAAAGATGTTTCAATTGTACATAGAGGAATACATATGGCGATGGTTTCACCAAGTACTCAAGAGAATCATTTGGTAACATCTATGGCATGAGCACTAGGAACCTCATGAAAAACTATGCACAAACATCGAAAATTTTGGCTGCAAATAGATGTAAATGATGAACTCGCTTGTTGGAGAGCTATTTGTAGGCAACCATACAAAGATAGACTTGGAGAAAATGTTAAAAAAATAATATATGAATATTGGAAGAACAATTCGCGTGTTTCACCAACTGCAAGACATGTGATGTGAAGAAGAATAGCACGAAATCAGTACGAAGAACATGAAAAACATCTCTTGGAAACCACTCAGATAGAGTTATTCAACAAGTTCAAAAAAGAGAATCGTCAAATTCATATTTCACTCAGTGCTTTTGTTCAACAAAAACCATGGTATGTAAAACCTATCACCGTACGCAACACTTGTTGTTGCCGTTATCATGTGGAATTTGAGTTATATTATGACACATTCCTTGATTTCGGTAGAACATTATGGAAGGATTCACCTCCTCATTCCACTATCCGTGAATTCATATCTCAAATTCTATGTGAAAGAGAAAGCAATGAACTATTTTACAAAAAGATATGTGTTGGTGGTAAAAAATGCGATGATTGTGGAAATTTGACTAAATTTCAAAACAAATATCGTATTGATATAAATGATCAATCATTGTCCAACATGAAAGTGAAATGGAAGAGATATGAATATATCAATACATCGATTCAAGGTGCAAATAGTGTTAAAAGAATTGAATTACTAGAAGATGAAATTTTTCTGATAGACTTTTTGAGAAAGTTTGAGGCAGAAATTTACAAATACACCAAGCATTCCCATAGAGCTCGATGGAAAGACTTGCAATTCAAAAAATCTCATGAAATTTTTCCACCAGGGACCATTTTTTCAGTGATTGATTTTGCAGAAAACTACACATTTGTTCCACAAAAACAAATTCAGAGTGAATACTATCATTCTGACCAAGTCTCCATGCTCGTCCATATTCTATATATACATGTTGAACAAAATGTCGATCATATAGAAAGCACGAGTGAAAATCGACATATCATTAACGAATATCACTTTTATATCAGTGACGATCGTACACATGATACATGTTTTGTACAACATTGTTTTGGAAAAATTTATGATTCATTGAAAAATCGTGGAATAACATTCAATGAACATTGGATATGCTCAGACGGATGCGCAGGTCAATTCAAATCTGCACGATCATTCTTTTGGTTGTGTTGTCTTCATAAGAAAACCTGCATTAAACATTGTTGGAATTTCTTTGAGACTGGCCATGGAAAAGGAGAACATGACGGTGTAGGAGCATGCATAAAACGAGTACTTCGAAGATATCAAATGAATCACTCTGCAAGCCGACTTGTGAACGCTGAAGAAGTTGTTCAATGGCGCATTTCTGCTCTAAGCCATGAGAGAAACCATCAAGAGAAGTGCGAGGGTACATTCAATTTAATTTATATTGGAAATATAATTTTAAACATTGTACATTTATCATGCAATGATTATCTTTGATTGTATTTTGATTTCATATTTACAAATTATTCTTCTAATTTTCCATATAAAGATTTTTCTGGCATATTGGAATCGAAGACGTAGATAGATCAATTGGAAATGACGTTGAAACAATAAAAGGGACTTGAAAATTGCATTCAATTCAAAAAAATTCGTCAAGAAATGTGTTTGCATTGGATAGAAGAAAATATTCTTGTTTTTGTGATGTTTGCATAGACAACACAAAATCCAATGACGTTTGTGAAAACAAAATGTATGTGAACGATTGGAAACATACAGAGCTAAATACAAAAAGGCAAAATGTCTGTTGAAAAGTTTGAAGAAATGCAATAAGAGGAAACTACAATATCATCCGATGGTGATAGAGTTTTTGATCTTGTTAGAGAAGGTAACATTTGAATTACTTTCTAATGATTTAAAAATCTAGAAATATTTATTTACATATGTATAATTTTGTTAAGTTTATTTTATTGTGCAGGAGATGTTTTTGCTGTAATTGCACCTATTTTTTTTGTTGTAATTGCACCTATTGACAACGATGAAAATGTGAAGTATTATTTGATGCGTTGCACTGAACGAAAAATGAAATTATTAGAAAACTATAATGATCACGGATTTCAATATGACAGAGGGTCTATTATACTAAAAGGTTATTTTTTCAGACAAACTCATCAAAGTGGAGACTTTGTTTACTTTTAAGACTATGAACCTGATTCCATAAGTTGTCAATATAGTCACTTGGTGTGTGCAGCACACATAAAGTTGATAGAAGTTCAATCAAATAAAAAGTCAAAAATTAAGAAATGGAAAATGTCAAATTCCGATCGTGAACGGATTATTGAAGATGGAATTCCATTAGAATTTTTTTGAGTGAATTGTCCAACAATTTATTCTCTTTGGATTAAATATGTTTTAGAACTTCCAGTACTCAACTAAAAATTGAGTTTCTTATGTTATTTGTGCAAGTGTTTGCACATGTACAAATTGTTTGGGTACAAGCACGTGCTCTAGTATCAACTGAAAGTAGTTTTTCTATACATGTGCATTGATGAAAAATTTTATATGTATTGGATATATATATATATGTTCTAGAATGAAATTAATTGTTCTAGTTTTACTATGTGCATTGATGAAAAATTATTTACATACTCAATATATATGTTCTAGAATGCAATTAACTGGAACTAGTTTTTCTATGTGCATTGATGAAAAAATAGTTGGATTTTCTGGTAAAAAGTATGGACACAATGTAAATAAATCATCTGCAGTATAGTTTTGTACGAAAATTCCTTTCAGACAAGAGACTCGGAGCACTTCTCCAACTTTTGGTGGGATTTGACCCACATCTCTAATCCTGATTGAAAATCTAGTACAAAATTTGCTTGCCCAATGGTCGGATATGTTCAATGTGCATTGATGAAAAATGTTACTTGTCTTGGATATATATGTTCTAGAATGCACAATTAATTGTTCCAAGTAGTTTTTCTATGTGCATTGATGAAAAACTAGTTGGATTTTCTGGTAAAAAGTTTCCATAATGTAAATAGATCGACAAGCCTACCTATTTAAGTGCATTAACGACATTGATCCAAATTCAACAAACATATATATATGTACTACACTTATATTTCCAATTAAAATTAAAGGGATAATTCATACATATCTACTTCTTTAAACTCTTTTTTCATTTAGAGCTCAATTGATACATGGTTAGTTGCATTGAAAATCTATGTTCTTCCTATTGGAAATTTTTTCATTCAAACAAAACTACATGGAGAGATCAAAAGCAAACTTAAAATTCCAAATGTACTTCAACCATCCAAAAGGGATTTGTGCAACATTACTTGACATGCCATGCCAATTATAGTGAACAACTATCCAAAAGAAACAATTAACAGTATATACCACATGTGCCAAATGTAGATTGAAACCATCCAAAACTTTAAAATTTTAAAAACTTTTGATAATATATCGTGCAACATTAAACATCACATGCGAAATGTAATTTGAAACCATTCAAAACTTGAGTTTAAAAAACTTTTTGATCATATATAGATCATTACTTCACATGGCATGCCAATTATAGTTCAACTAGATGGACAATAGAAACATTTAACATTATATACCACATGTGCCAAATGTAGATTGAAACCATCCAAAACTTTAAGTTTTAAAAACCTTTTGATTGTATATCGTGCAACATTAAAACATTAAACATTTAAAGTTCATTAAATATCACATGCAAAATGTAGATTGAAACCATCCAAAACTTGAGTTTTAAAAACTTCACATGCCATGCCAACAACATTAATTTATAGATAACAACATTACTTACATTCACATGCCAAAAGTACTAAAACCATCCAAAAATTAAATAAAACAAATTATATAATAACAATGTAATAAAATATGTCCAAAAATTGTAAATGTCACAAGTATCAAACTGTATCAAGTTTAACAAATTTTAAAACTATCTAAATTTTGAAATCAAATCTACTGTAAATCATGTCGATCAAATGGAGATGAATCTAGCATCTTCCCTACTAGGGTCTCAGTCCGTGCCCTATCCTGTGAATGGGAAACCTACATACACAATGCACATGTACTTGAACATTAAAATTTGATGTTTTAAAAATGAATGAGAATATATATATCTATAACTTCATGTAAAAAACAAAATATAACAAAAAAATCATGCAATACCTCATAAGGTTCCCTCTCCATTTGATGAACAGGTTCTCCCATAGGAACATCTGCAGTGGTAAACTATACAATATACATGTACAGTTATATATATATATTAAAAACTTTCAAATCAAAATGCATGTGTACATATATAAACTTATTTTCAATAATATTAAAAAAAGGAACTAAAGACAACTTGTCCAAATGATGTGGATGTTCCTATCTCCGTCGCTAGAGTCCGCGGATTAAAGAAATCTTCTATAGGAACCTAAATTCAAAATTTTTTAAATAACTCAAAATATAGATCTCTCTCTCTCTCTTTCTCTCTCTCTCTCTCTCTCTCTCTCTCTCTCTATATATATATATATATATATATATATATATATATATTCTACCTCAAAAAGTTCCATTAAAAATTGAGATATACCTCAAAAAGTTCCATTAAAAATTGAGATATATATATATATATATATATATATATATATAACTTTTAAACATAAATTTTGAACTTGTGAAAAATTGTCCATACTTGTGGCTCATCTCCCAAGGAAGTAGAAGGTACATCTCCCAAGGAAGAAGAAGGTACCGCCATCCCAAAAACATCAGATGGAATCGGTACCTGTTAAAACATTTTATCAAATTATATATATACATACATGTACATGTGTGGCAACAATTATTTATTTTAGTCACTTAAAAAACACTAACATTTGCCAACATATTATGATGGTCAAACCCATCTGCATCGTTTGAACCAGAGGTCCCGAATGTGATATTAACATTTTCGTCACGCATCATGCCTAAGAACTGCAAATGGTGTTTTAACATATAATCATACATTTTTGTTAGATTAATTTACACATACAAATAAATGTATACATGTACATACACATGTATTTATTACAAATTGTACACATGTATATGTAAAAATAATTTCAAAACCTAAGGTCACTAACACATACCGTTCCGGTGCCCTCTTCCTCATGAAAAATTAAGTCTTGCAAACCATTGCGACAATTTATTGCATATGTTTGGAGATCTTCAACATTCATGTTGTAAATCTCCTCATCTGTACGATAAACAAAATTGGCACATGCATTTTCACGTGCTCTTTGTCGATTTAAACAAAGATCGACTCCACTCAATCTCCTATGAACATTTTCGATCATAACATTCCTTGCTTCTCGACTTATTTGAGAAGTCGCATCCATCTCTGATCGCCGAGTTTCGACTCGAAACGGTTGACTCACCAATGGCAGCTCAGGGCGAGGAAAATCCACGTCTCGCTTAGCGCCCTTACGGTCATATAATCGACCTTTCCCTGGGCCAAAAAATTCTGAAGGAAGGTCATTGTAGTTGGGTTTCATACCCAATTTTTTTTTTCATAAAACATTTGTGCAAAATAAACAAGAACCTCATCGTTCCATGGAAGCCTTCCAAAGGCCGCAAGATGCCGATCATACAAATAACGAGCTATTTCTGGGTGCTTGAAATAATGCACCTTCAACATTTTTCTTTTTGGCCCTTCCGTATAATTAAACATTGACTTGACCACTTCTCTTGTAAATTTTTGTTTAATGTCCTCCCACTTATTGGGACCCATCACTGTTTCTTTTCTCTTTCTCATCAGTTCTACAAATGAATCAATCGTTGGCCCAAGATTTCTGTACACATTTACCATTTCACCCAATTAATGTGTAACTATTTCAAGGCTTTGTCGACTCTTAGCAGGTAGAGACAAAGCCACGAGATCTCTTTGCAATTTTGCATGAAGGATTTCACACCTTTGTAAGGTGCATTCCGCCATGTTGGTTTCCCATGGTATATCATTAATCTCAGCCGGATAAGTTGTGCTGGGTTGACAGCCTTCTTCTTGAATGTAGCGAGCTGCCCTGCGTCTATTTTGACCACTAGCTCAAACATTTTCGGCCTCTGCATCAATATATATAAAATTTCGTATATTAGAAAAAAAACGTGTAAAAAGAGTTGTACAAATTTAATGAAAAAATATTGAAATTGATGGCAACCTTGATGTTGTTGGCTAACATCTTCTCCAACATGACCCTGCTAAGAACGAGACCTAGAATGACGTTGCTGAGAACCAGACCTACAATGACCTTGTTGAGAACCAGCAGCCGTTGATTAGCCTTCGGGGGAATAAATATCACCCCCTTCCCGCAACCTGCTACCACTCATACCTCGACCGGTTGAACCTTGGCCAAGCTCCATGGATGGAGTAGAAACCCTTCTCTTCTTACCTCCTAAAAATTAAACTATGAAACTTATTAACAATTAATTTAACTCACAAAGTTAATAAAAAATCAATTCGATATGTACACACATGTATGGAGATTTAAGATTATATTTAAATACCGTGAAAATGCCCCGATCCCTGAACCTCCATATGGGATTCGGCTGATCTTCGTCGTTCATCCTCCATGATATATATCTATTGGTCGACATTTACACAAAATAGATTTCAAAAAATCAATTTGTAATTTAGTGTACACAAATTATGTAGAACACAACTTTCAAACCAATAATTGATCATGTGTGAAACTAAATTTAATCGAAAAAGATATTATAAAAATGATAAGTTCACCAAATTGCGCTTTACATGGTGGGAGCACACTTGGTATAAAATTTACTACTTATACACTTTATTTTGTGGGAGAAATGACACATGTACATAGTTTACCTTAAATTCGTTGTGTTTTACGGATATTAAAATGAAGAACTTCTATTTAGATCCATTCCAGAGATTGACTGTAGGGGCATTTACTAGATATGTCACCTTTCATAAAGGATGAGATCCAGAGGCTACCTGGCCCTTTACAGACTCTGCCTATAGAACTTGTAGAAGTAAACACTAGAGGCATTAACAATATCAAAGAACGTTTTCATGCTCAGACATGGGAATGTGTCTCTTTCCCTACGCAAAAAAATAGTTCAAAGTAGTTAATATTTATAGACATGTCATCAAGCAAGTCAATGTGATCATCCCCAACTTACTTTTTATAAAATTAGGCTTGGAATCCTCTACAACCTGGTGGATGGAGTTGAATGGGAACTAGGTTGAAAGGCCTTTACAAAATACATGCTAGTGAATAACACTTACTAGGTTATGCCAACAAATAAAGTGGGAGAAATGTTTTCTCCTCGAGGTTGTCCAATTGGGTATGTAATACCAACTTCACCCATTTCCTAACAGGTTTCTCTCTTAGGTTACAAATGTCTTCCACCTTATTATTTATATATTTTTCAATTTCCCGTGGATTCCTTGAATTTTTTCTCCTACCATCTCCCTCTCTCACTCCCCAAATTATTGTCATCAAACATGCCCCATTAAGGATCTGGAGCAATGTTTGCACCATACTTAGAACTGTCATTGCTGCTAATTGAAATTGGAGTCATGTATACTAGATTTCTTGCTTAAGTGGCTCTTACTTGGACAATATCCTGAGATGAGTTTGACATGATGGTCATATGAAGTTGGAAGCTACTTGGTGTAATTTTCCTTAAATCTTCAAAAAAACAGAGCAAAAATGTCATTTTCGATCATTTTTTATTAGCTTTTGCATACAGCAGATGTTATCACAATTGCAACACAATCATGTTCCATGAGCATGAATTATGAATGTCGCAAGCCAAATTGCAAGGAAATTTGCATTCATTTTAGGCAAAACAAGACTATGACCTTAAGGTCCATGCTAGAAAAAATTATGCAAATAAGGTTGCTAAGTCTTGATACTTACCATGCGTTTTAAAGCCATAACGAAGGTTGGCTTTGAGAGTGTCCTCCCAAAGCCCTGTCTTGAGATGAAATTTAATTCAATGTCTCTTAGAGTTGCAAGGTGGAATTGATAGAACTATTTGATTTCTTTACCATAGATGGATATCTCCTTTCATCTATACTTTTATCTACCATATTATTTCCAAATGAAATGGGAATTTTCACATTTTGAATTCCATTACCATGTAATTTGGTAGTCTGCTAGCTAGACCTATCACAAGTAAGGTTGTCATATCAAACTATTTCTCTTGCTCAACTCAGTGATCGTGACTCTCTTCTCACACTGATTACCATATAAGATCTTCAATTGTACATGTCACGCAAAGTTGGGGGTTCTAGGTCTACACCTATTAGGTAAAGTTACATATTTTATGGCATTGTGGTCCTTAAATTTGGAGGTGTTCCACCCGAAAAAGTAGGCATTAAATATGGATGGAAAGGATTTGTTTTAACATTGACAGAATTTCCTCGTGGAATTACTGAATTTCTCGAGGACATCATGTTAGCTTTTCTCAGAGAAGAAGGTTTTGGAGGAGAAATTGAATTCTTTTGACTTATTTTTGGCATTGAAGTTTGATATATAGTAGTTTTGATGACTCCATTGATGACCTTGCTGAGGAATTTGATGCACACATATTGACTTTGAAGATGGTTTAGAAGATGTTGAAGTTGTAGATTTTGGTGTTGTCACCGAATGTTTCTTTGTTGTTGGACTTCATCAAGACAATTTAACTTTACGAGTAGATTGAAGACCTTGAAGAGGTTTTAGATTTTTTTGTTCTCACTGAAGGTTTTTTTCTAGAGTTTTGTTTCTTAAACCATCATTTCCATAGGACATTTTTGGTGAATAGATTCTTAACCTTGATGAGAGGATATGATACCTTGAAGAGGCTACATATTTTGGTGACGTCACTAATTGTTTCTCTATTATTATGTTCGTTAAACATCTCGCTTAGGGCGAGGCAACTCCACATATATTGTACAGTTTATGGGACAAAAATCAATATGTAGAAATATTCACTTGGTTTTTATAATTGGATAGAAGAATGACTTAAAATGACCTTGTATGTCTTCTCGTTTGAGAGCTCAAATTTTTAGGAAGGATTTAAGTATCCACCTTTCAAGAATCACTAGAAGAGGTTGATAAAGAATATAGTAAGACTAAAAACTAACCAATGATGTAATAAATGGATTTCTTGGGAGGTAGATTGGCATAAGGACTTTTGGTAGCTAGAAATTTTCCAAATAAGTGAATGTATTTGAAAACCAAACCTCTAGTTTATTTTGGTTTAGACAAGGTCTAGAATTTGAAAAGTGAATTCCCTCTTTCTTCCTCTTACATGTCTAATGATCAGAATCTGGATTGAGGGAAAAGATTTTCCTAGAAATAAAAATTTTGCATTTTATAAATGTGTAAACATGAGTTTTTAAAATCTAATTAACTCATAAATTTCTCACAAAATACACTTAAATCTTGACACATAAACCCCTTCCCAATTGGCTAACTTTAGACGATCCTAAACACATTTTTATTTAACTGATGAGGGAGATAGCCCAACAAAACTAGTTTCTCCATATTCAAATCAAGTTGGTATCAAAGTACAATTTAGCTCATTTTAGTCAAGGTTAGTTAGAAGAATTAGCTATTGGTTTCTGTCTTCAATTTCCTCTCAAAATGAATGTGTGCGTGCTTTTGAGAGACACACTAGAGGAATAAGGTCCAAATTTTTGATGAAAATGTGTTATGAAAGTAAAGGGTTTTAAAGGCAAGCATGTACAAGGCATAGTTGAGTACAAGGCATAGTTGAGCCAAATGTTCTTCAGGAAGGGCCTAATTATTTGGGTCTTGGTTATATGGAAAACATGGAAAATGCTCCAAAGCCAAGGAGGCACATGAAGCTGTTCCAAGAAGGAATTTTATTTCGTGTTCATTACCTCAAGCTTGTGAAGTTTGTGTTCATGATGAATGGAAAAGTTTGACACCCACTTTGCAAGAAGATGTTAATAAACATGCGGCTAATGAGAATGTAAAAGAAGAGGATGTTGAAAGCTCTATCTAGTCATTGAATTCATTGCTAGTATTCAAAGGAGAGCCACTACCTCATCAAATTCACCTCCTCAAGAAGGCGACAATGGTGAATGTTCAAGGTATAAATTTGCCTCTAATCAAATTGCTTTTGATTATGATAAACATGGTAAATATTCAGATAAGATATAGAAAAGAACTTGCATGTTCCTTTTGCGGTTTGAATAATAATAATGTTTATAGATGTTGGAAGAAGATATCCATGCAAATTAAAGTTTCTAAATAAATGAGGCAAAAATTCAAAAGCCCATTGGACAAGGAAGATGGTGTTGAAAATAAGTTGAAATTGTTTATTACTCATTGCCATAAGAAAGGTCACCTTGTAGAATATATTGCTACATACAACACTGAACATTTTTAAAACATAAACTAACTTCTAGCAAACAATAATATTAAATTAGATTTAATTGTTTGTGCTGTTGAATTGATGTGCATAGAAAAACTGGGAATAGATATCTTTGATACATACAACACACAAATGCAAAATCTTAAAAGATAAATCAATCTTGCAAACAGAAGGGTATTTAACTAGACAGAAATGTCCATATAGATTCATCCAGAAGCCCAGACCTAGTCAAAGAAAACATGAACCAATGGTTTATTTCAGCTCTACATCAACGTTGAAAAATCGAACTATTATGATGTGTTACAAATCAGCCTACATGGAAAAGTGTTGGTCGGCCTAAAAGGAAGTAATTCTATCTATATTTATATACCTTGTTTATGGCTCTTTTAATAAGGAATAACTCGGCAATCTCCGAAAACAGTTTACAGATTCTTGTAAGATTCAGTACGAATATGTTGATGGGCTTTCAGTGTGAAGTTTAAAGAGTTTGAAAATAGTGTGGATATATTGTTCGGTCATCTTTGAAGCAGATTGTGGATAGTATAGTATGAAGCAGATTGAGTATAGTGTGAAGAAAATTTCAGATAATCTAAGGAAGATTACAAATCCCTGAAACAAATCTGTGGATATATGTTGCAGGATGCAGCACCAACTAATGTTGTTGATAAGACTGTTAAAATAGAGACAGAGAACGAACCGAAGGGTTTATCTGACCCTGCTGTGTCAAAGGTTAATGTTGTGGATAAGACTGTTAAAATAGAGACAGAGAACAAACCCAAGGGTTTATCTGACCCTGCTGTGTCAAAGGTTGATCAAAATAAGAAGAAAAAACAAGGCAGCAAGGAAGAAAACAATGAAGATGGCAGTGGCAAAGATAAGTTTTCCGGCTTGTTTTTTATTTGTAATTCTCAAACAAAGCAAGAGTGTTTCTGATACAAAGTGTTTGGGTTTCCACCAACCAAAAAGGAGCTTGTACAAAAGGTGAAGCCCGGAATGAAGCTCTTCTTGTATGATTTTAACCTTAGAAAAATGTATGATATCTACAAGACAATGTCTGCCGGAGGAATGAATGTGGAACCAAATGCTTTCCGGAGTTGTAAAAGGCCACTCCCAACACAGGTAATATTTTTATACATGAAAGGGGTGCATCAAGCTTGTGAAATTTGTATTCATGATGAATGGAAAAGTTTGACACCCACTTTGCAAGAAGATGTTAATAATCATGCAGCTAATGAGAATGTAAAAGAAGAGGATGTTGAAAGCTCTAGAGTCATTGAATTCATTGCTAGTATTCAGAGGAGAGCCACTACCTCATCAAATTCACCTCCTCAAGAAGGCGACAACAATGAATTTTCAAGGTATAAATTTGCCTCTAATCAAATTGCTTTTGATTATGATAAATATGGTATAAGATTTGGAAAAGAACTTGCATTTTCCTTTTGTGGTTTGAATAATCATAATGTTTATAGATGTTGGAAGAAGATATCCATGCATGTATGAAACTTTCTCAATAAATGAGGCAAAAGGTCCAAGGCCCATTGGACAAGGAAAATGATGTTGAAAATAAGTTGCAATTGTTTATTTCTCATTGCCATAAGAAATGTCACCTTGTAGACAAGTGATGGTTAGATTTCTTATCCAATTAAGGCCTTGAATGTATTTTGATGTTTCATGAATTTCTTTGCAAATTCAAAGTATGGCACATGTTGCATGAAGCAAGGTGTTGAAGGTAGAGTTATGTTGACACACTTAAATGCAACAAATATGGAAATTTGTACATGAGCTATTATTTGACTTGAGAGTCAATTGTTTGAAGAGGCATGTTTTGTCGACTTGTGTTTGGTTGATGGTTTTGTACACCAATATGTAAGAGTACATGGAGATATTCACATGATGTGAATTTTTTTTTCTTTGAAGGAGAAAAATGATATGTCAGCGAGCTATGTTTCTTGCATGATGTATTTTCAGTTTGATGGTTTTGTTTGTGACAAGACGTCACAAGATTTTGGGAAGGTCCACTCTTGAGCGAGAGCCTCATGATTACAACCTAATCATGAGAATAAAATGGCATGAACCAAACATATTGTGTATTAAATGAGGAATTTCGCTCTGCCAATCATTTCTAAATCACCCATATCACCAAGAAAACACGTTTTAAAAGAACATACTTTAGTAGGGGAAAGACCTTAGGTCCTTTGATTGTGTACATGTGTGAAAAATTGAAATTGGCAATTTGCAAAAAAGTGAAATTATGAATGAAACCACGAAAAAAAAAATCCCAAAAGTAGTAAATGATTTAAATAGACCTAATTAATTATTTACCAACATAAATTCTTCAACTTTTAGCAACTAAATGATAAGTAAAAAAATAAATAAATTTGTAATTATGGTTCAAAAGTTACATAATCTTAAGAATCCAAAAAGCAAATTATTTTTCAAAACGTATTACTTTCAATGTATCAACAAAGAATGTACAAGGGTGTTCAATGAATTAATGCTATTTATTTAAATTCCATGATGTATATCTTACTCATAATTTTAACAAATTATTAAATAATGATCTAGATTGGATAATTATATTATTTGTCATATATTTTAATGCTTATAGAGTGAAAAAACTGAAAGAATCAACTTGTAGGGTCATTTTAATGGTGGGTGGAGAATTGGGGTCTAAAACCTTTTGGAGTCATTTTGAGGTATTAAATGACATTTCTGGGGTCAAACGATTATCCCTTGTGCCGAAATCTTGACCATTATTCTACACTCAAAGACATATCCAATGGTGCAAGAAAAACATCAAATTAAGTTCATTCAAAAATTATGCCTTTAGTAAGTTGACCTATCATGTTGACCACCATGGTATGAGAGAATGTCATTTTAGCCGCTTTAGTCATGCATAGCAAGCTAGCTACATGTGGAATTTTAACAAGACTCTAAAAGGTCTAAAATCACAAACCTCGTTAATGGTTGACAGAGTCAAATCTTACACCTAGTTGGCTATCACGTTATGTTAAATACTTGGCCACTAGGAGGAATAAGAGTTCCATTTTGTGTTATTGTATTTTGTTCCATAGTTGAAAATACAACTAGAAGTGTGAAGTTAGAGAGAAAAATGTATGAAGTTAAGTTTTTATAGCCACCTTACATGCCAAAAGTCTTATAGCTAACTCTAGAGAGATTACCTCTTTCTTTGTACTTGCATATTTTCCATACTAGAAAAGAGATATTAGAGCATGTTTACATTTTAGTGTTGTTTTTCTCCCATAAGGATTTCCTAGGGAAAAAGGAGTCTAGAACATCATTACTTTTTAGGGTTTTTTGTCTCCCATAAGGATTTCCTAGGAAAATAATTGTGTTGATTGTCTAGAGATATGTATGTGTGTGTTTCATTATGTTCTCTATTTCTTACAATGTGTTTCATTATGTTTTATATTTCTTACATTTATTCCCTCCTATTTTTCTTTCCAATAAAGGTTTATAAAGTAACATGAGAAGCAACATGAGACTTGGAACAATCATTTTAGTTATCTATATGGAAGGAAAAAAGGATTATATCCCCTTAAGCTTAAACTTATGTAGTTTGTATGAAAAGAGAGAGCCTAATATAGCAGGCATAAAAATACTTTCCTACAAAATGATAAAACATGTGAAAGAAAAATTTTAAAACATAAATCAAGATATCAAACAAAATGATATTATGATGGAGAGAATATTTCTGCAGCCAAAATGAACATGCAAACTATAAACTGTAATAAAAAGATAACAATATCATTGCAAAATTTAAAAACATAAATAACGTAACACAAGGATATCTCAAAACACCTGAATGCATATGGAGAACAAAACCTGTAATATAATATTTTGCTACATACAACACTGCACATTTTTAAAACATAAACTGACTTCTAGTAGACAATAATATTAAATTAGATTTGAATTAAAAATAGATATAAGTCTGGGAAAAGAGTTGAATTGTTATTCTCCTTAGAATTTCCAAAAAAATAGGTATCTGAGTTGTAATGGTTGACGAAAAATTACAAGAATCACTGGTGAAGTGTACTCTGCCAATTTCTTAGGCTAAACAAATTAAATCGTTTTGCACTAGATAACGATTATTTTTTTTCTAAGCTTAAAGACTGTGTTAATTGTTAGACGGGTAGCAGAGGTTTAAGACCCTAGCCGGAGTAACCAACCTGGGTCCTATGTCTTCCGGTACCATGTCATGAATTATATAGTTATCAGATTAAAAATATGATTTCGAAGAAATCAGATTACTTGAAAAAAGTTATCTATATATTTTCAGCAGTATCTAAAGCACAATGCTAAGCATCTGTAAAACAGAAATGAAGGAAAAATGACAACACATTACATCCAACTGTGCAACAAATCAAGATAACTGTATTCAAAATATTTAGAGGAAATATTTCTAATTCATTGTCGATTCGCATAGACCTATTCCTGAAGTATGGCAGAGTTGGTGGGAACAGGTAGGAATTTTCCTCAATGGACTGTTGGGGCATTTAGATAGGCCCAACAGGAAAATTTTAAAAATTTTGTCTCTAAGCCCCCTTAAATGGGTTAATAGGAGCTTTTATAAAACCTATTCATTACTTACACCTGTGTGTTAACCTTCATAGGAAATCCCTAGTTCCTATACACCCGCTCAGCTATAGCCTTAAGACCAGACGCTCGTCAAGTCGGGTAGACAGTCATAGCCTTAAGACCGAACGCTCATCAAGTCAGGTAGACAGTCCTGAGAAGGTGGTGGCTTATTTTGATAGAGCATCTGTTCTTGAGAAGGTGGTGGCTTATTTTGATGGAGAATTATCTGAGAATGGAGATTGTGGTGGTGGAACAGTCTTATACATCAATGAAAAACATTCTATTAAAATTTAAAGTGGTTTTCAAAGTGGTTTGGGAAGGGTACAAACAAATATGCATAACTTCTACTTCTCTTTGCCATTGAAAAATATATATATTCTTTGTAGATTTTTGGTGATTCCATAATCATTGTAAACTAGTTTAATGGATTGCAATGATGTCACATTCACACACTCATTCATATCTTTGAGAAGGTTCTCTTGCTCAAACATCGTTTTAACCAGATTTCTTGTCGACATATTTATAAGGAGCGGAATAGTGAACCAAATTATTTTTCTTAAACTAACATTTCTCAGATTTTGAGAATTCTGAAAATCAAGGAGAAGCTAGAAGGTGCTATCACAAATTTCTTCCATAAAGGATAATTCTGTATCATACCCAATGAAATCACACGCCAACGAGAGCAGCAACAGCGCTGAAGGGAGCAGCCAGAACGCTGACGAGAGCAGCAACAGCACTAAAGGGAGCAGCCGGAACGCGCGAACAACAGCAACACTAACAAAAATTCACGGGAACAATGAAACAGGTAAACGAACAATATTCGCGGGCGATTTATTTATAGAAATTAGTTCGGCCGAACTATTTTAAAAGTCAAATTTCGGCCGAACTCATAGTTCAGCCGAAATTTTGTTAAGAGTTCGGCCAAACTTTTGTTGCCGGTTTTCCAATCTCCGGCAAAAGTTATTTTTGCCCGCGTCGTCTGTGTGTCGTCAATCTTAACGGAATCAATAGTTCGACCGAAATTTCTAAGAAAGTTCGGTCGAACTATTATAGAGTTCAGCCGAACTTTAGGAGAAGTTCGGCCGAACTATTACCAAAAAAAGTTTTCGGCCCCCGATTCTCACAAAAGTGTAACCCAGCTTCACGTTTCTGCCCCCAAAGCATACTTCAAAAGGTGATGTTTGTGTTGAAGAGTGCTTTGCCTTGTTGTAAGTGTGCTAAATATAATGCAGTTATTCATCCCACAACTTAGGATGTTTGCTGCAATATCCTCTCAATAGATGCACAATGGTTTTGTTCACCACCTCGATTTGTCCATTTGTTTGCAGATGAAAAGCGATACTCTTTTTCAACTTTGTGTCCATCATTCTCCATAGATTTGACCAATAATTCCCAATGAACCTGGAATCCCTGTCACTAAAAAAATAAGTTGGAAATAAAAAATGAAGCCAAACACATTTAAAATAAAGTTCAGTAGTTTGTTCAGCAGTAATGGTTTTCTTACATGGCATAAGTATACACATTTTACTGAATGTATCCACAACTACATAAAGATAATCATGTTGTTTTCTTGACATAGGTATACCTCTAACAAAGTCCATGGAGACACTCTCCCATGGCCTTGATGGTATCGGAAGTGGCGTGTACAATCCAAGCTTCATATTACTAGGCTTACTTGTTGCACACATAGAACAACCTCTTATAAAATGTGACACACTATCTATCATGCGAGGCCAATACCAATACCTATGTAGATGTGCCATTGTTTTGCTTACCCGAAAGTGTCCAACAATAAGAGATGAATGAGCTTCTCTCATGACACTTTGCCTCTCTCTTTGTGGAATACATAACTTTCCCAAATGAAACAGCAAATTGTTATGCATGTAATAATTTTTTTCTTCAACTTTATTCTCTTCACTCAAACTAGCATACACATCTTGAAAATCAATGTCATGTGCATATTGTTCTATGTAACTCCCATGTACAACAAAATCATTTTTTAGTAAAGTAGAAGCACTAATGATTGGTCTTGAAATAATATCTTCAACTTTATTGAATATACCTTTATTGTACCTTATAACCAAGTGAAACTATTGAAGAAATCCCATCCACCTGAAATGTCTTGATTGCTGCAATTTTGTTTGTGACTACAAGTACTGTAATGGTTGGTGATCAGTGTGTACAATAGTCTCTTTACCCATCAAGTAGTGTTTCCACTTCTTGACACTTTGTACCAACGCATATAGTTCTTTTTGATATGTAGGATAACTATTTCCAACACCATTAAAAGTTTCATAATGAAAAGCGATAGGCTTACCATGCTACAAAAGTACTGTGCCCATTACATAATCACTAGCATCGGTTTGAATCTCGAATGGTTGTCTCAAATTTGGTAATGCAAGGAATAGAGCTGAAATGATCTTGTATTTTAAAGCTTCCAAAGCTTGATGTTTTTTGGCCCCCCATTGGAAGCCTTTCTTCACACTTGTCACTACATGGATAGGAGTTGTGATGGAAGAAAAGTTAGCAATAAACTTTCTCCAATATTGAGTTTCACCTAAGAAACTTCTTACCTCGGTTACTATTTTGGATGTGGGCCAATTCACAATGGGTTCCAATTTAGAAGGATCAATCCTCAATTCTCCTCCTCCTACAATATGTCCCAAATAGACTAAATAATTCTTTCCAAACTCACACTTTGACATCTTAAGAAACAATTTCTCTTTCTTCAATATATCAAGCACTCTATTCATATGCAAGACATGATCTTCTCTTGTTTTGCTGAAAATCAATATGTCATCTAAGTACACAATCACAAAGTCATCAAGGAATGGACGCAAAACACTATCCATAACACACATGAAATTTTCCAGTGCATTACACAAACCAAATGGCATAACTAGCCACTCAAAGAGTCCTTGTTTGGTTTTGAATGCAGTTTTCCATATATAACTTTATGCAATTATTACTTGATGATATCCACTTCGTAAATATAACTTAGTGAAAATAATTTCTTCCTTCAGTTGATCAATCAAATAATCTATTCTTGGGAGCGGGTAACAATTTTTTACCGTAATCTTATTCAAAGCTCGAAAATATACACAGATGCGCCAAGTCCCATATTTATTTGGTATCAAGACTATGGGCGAACCGCATGGAAAGGTGTTTGGCCTTATGATTCCTTTATCCAACATCTCTTTTATTTTCCTCTTTATTTCAATATTTTCCATTATATACATGTGATACATATCGATGTTTGGAAGAAGACAATCTTGCTACAACTGAATCTCATGTTGAATTTCCCTTTTTGGAGGCAATCATGTTGGCTCTTGAAACATCTCATGATGTCCATTAACCATATCATATAAATCTGATTTCAACTTAGGATCACATCCTTCAAAATATTCATGATTAATATCAGCTTTGGGCTTAATCATAAGAAGAACAAAATTCTTTCCTGAAATTACCAGTCTCTTTACCTGTCCAACATTTAGCATAGCAATGTTTGACTTCTTTCGATGTGCTCTAACAATGAACCCATTGCTCCTGTCATACAATTAAGGACTCCCTAATTCAATATTAGTGATGTCAAGAAGAACCACATCTAATTCAACTGTGTCAACAAAATTTGCAATGATTGCAAACCTCAATATAAATTTCTTTGAAACCTCTAGATTTTCATCCTTAAAAATCCAAACTAATGGATATGGTTTTGGATGTGGTATGGTCTCAAGATTAAGTTTCTTGACCAAATATTCAGAGATTAAGTTTTCTTGTGACCCACCTTCAAACAATGTGTCAATCTTGGTATGCTTGGATATGACCCTCACATGAAACAATTCTATTCTTTCTTCTTCATTTGGAGTGTTTATGTGAGAGTTTGATGTAGTAGTATTGGGTTTCGTTTCAATTTATTTTCCCTTCATGTTCTTCAATCCCATGGCTGTAATCTTAGATTCATCACCTGAATCAGATCCTAAATCATGTTTAGTTGTAGCAACAGTTTTATGTTTCCCTTTGTTATTGGGTTTCTTTGGCCTCAATTCAGGATGTAATTTCCAACAATGAGTTTCATCATGTCCTTCTTTTGAACAATGTTTATAAACCACTTTTTCTCCCTATTTCTTAATAGATGCATTTTTTTTTTCTTTTTTTACCTTTTGAGTTCTTTTCTTTGGATTTACCCTTAAAAGGTTTCTTTATATCCTCTTCAGAAATGTTCTTCCCTCTAGGTTCTAGATGTGTGGCCTAAACACATACTTCATCTAGACTGGTGGGGTTAAACAAGAGAATAGTATGTTTTAGGTAGCTATAAGCCTCCTATGTACTTGAGAAAAGTATATTGGCTCTACAAATCCACCCCTAATAAGAGATCTCTTCTCCTAAATTCTTGGGTGTATTCTTGCACATTTTGTCCCTTTAATTGCCTAAAGTTCAAACAGTTTCTGCATATGAGCTAAGGGATAAAAGTGTTTTTAATAGCACTAATGAAATATGACCATGATAGAATAATCTTACCATTTTTCTTGATTTCCTCCTTTGTCTTGGCTTCCCACCAAACAAGTGTTGCACCTTCCATTCTCAATGAAGCTAATTGAATTTTTGTATCATGATCTTGAAGGTTATGTATTCTCAAATAGACCTCCAATTGCCTAATCCAATTATCAAGATTTTTTGCATTTACTTCACCATTAAACATTGGCAATTCGAACTTAACATCAAGTTTTAAGAAAGGATTTTTCCAGTGTTCTTTGACTTGTGTGGCCGATGTAGTGAAGAATAAGTAGAGGATGATGATGATGAGGGTGAGGATGATGGCTCTCCATTGCCTCTGTTTCCTCCATTTCCCTTCTTTTACTTATCTTCATCATGGTGACCTCCTGAATATCCTTGTCCTTCCTTGTGAAGTTTAGATCCTTCTCCTTCTAGTCTCTTATTCCATTCTTGATAAAGGACTCTAACCATCTCAGTCATGTCAAGAAATTCTTTCATGAACACTCTTTCTTCCTCCTTGGGATCAACTTCTTCATGGATTTCTCCTTCCTCATCAGGCATGCTTAATAGAGCTTCTGCTTCTTTAGGAGGTGAACTAGGTAGTGGAGATTGTGGAAATATTTCTCTCCTTTGCATTAGCTCCTTTTGAGACCCTTCTGATTCCACCAATTTTCCTTCTCCTCTCTTGAGATTGAGCCTTGTAAGCATCTAAAAATTGCAAACAGTTAAACAATTCTTTGCACTAAACAATACCAGAGAATAAACTCTAGCTCTAATACCATTATGATCTAACATGATTGTATTGGTTTTGCCGTGCTAAGTGTCTTTTCAGTTTAAAAACATGTGCTTGATCAATTCATTAGTTTGCATAGGGATTGAGGTGTTTTTCTATGAATTGTAGATGATTTTTAGTGAATTAGAAGCATAAAAAAATCTTATGTAACACTGAACAATAGTGTAAAATTGAGAAATAAGTCACCACATGAAATTTACATACCAGGCATGATGAAGGAGTTCACCCCTCCTGGTCTACATTTGCTGGTCCAGCTCCCAATGGCATGTCCATCTTTCATTATGCTCAAAATATTTCTATTACATGTAGTTACAATGCTCTAATGGATGTTTTCTTTGCACCAGTTGCTCCAGAATTCTCCAACCAGTCAAAAATGACTCTTCATTCACTCAGAATGGTCGAAAAATGGGCCTCATACAATTTTTCCCAGTTTCACATAGAAAAGCTCCACTAAAAGTGGAGAAATCCACTTAACTGGAGATAAAATAACAGTTCCGCCCAAAATGGCACGCTTAAAAAACTTCCCACCAAATCTATCTGTTGCATTAAACTTGATGGTTGGGGTAGCCACACGCCAACCCCAAAACCCTCAGTTACAATAACGGTTATCAGAACCTGAGGCATAAATAGTGGTTGACGCGTTTGAACTCCATGGTAAGTGTCGTGGGTTAATGTTTATCTGCACAGTTAGTTGGAATTTAACATATGCCATGTGGAAACACATAAGACACAGAACCGATGGCGGAGACTGCGGGTTGAAGGCTTATCCGCGTGGAGGTGGTTACATATATTATATGCCATGTGAATACTCAGGGGAACGATTTGTGGTTTGTTGCATAGACTGTGGTTTGAAAATTTTTAGGTTTCCCATGTGACAATACACGATGGAACCGCTGGCAGGTTGCGACCGCCGATGGTTCCAACCCCCAAACATGAATTCATTCAGCCATAAGTATAAATCGTCACCCATAAGGTTAAGAACTAATGTGTAGTGCAGACGGTAAGACCTGTGCGTGCCCACCAGGATGTCCGAGGTCGATTCCTGTGGCCTCCAACAAAATTTTGATATTCTGTTTCAGGGACATGTGGCAGCCTCAGGGTTGGCCACATGTCACCCTTTGATTGTCTCTTCAAATCGCATTCAACCAATACAATTGTGACACTTGTCAACCTGTGGTTGGTTCAGTGGAGTGAATATTTCATAGAATATTCCCTTTTTATCACTGTACATACACCCATTTGCTGACTATGCATCCCAATCAAACCTAGTCAAACTTTCGCAATTTTACATGTTTGGCATTTCGATCAGAATGTGATATCTCCCTCATACGACATCGATTTTTCGAACCGTTCATGGCACTGGAATCAGGAAGACGAGATCTACGCAACCATCCTAGTTTCAACCCAATCCTATGACATTGAATTTTGAGAAAAATTTATGAACTCCTGATCACTAAAAACTGATGATGGGGATTCAGTGGCCTAAGGTCGGAGTATAAAAAATAGCTTGGTGGTAGTCATAACTATTTCTAATGGGGGAATCCCTAGAGTTGGTAGGACATCCAGGGTGGGTGTATATTGGTTATGAATGTCATGGTGGCTTATGCGTGACAATGTGATACTCCGACCAAGGGTGGCCAGGGACTGCTGCCATGGGAGAAAAAATGGATGGGTGGGTGGGGGACATAGTGTATTGTTTGCGGTCTTTGTACACTTACCAAAAGAATAAAATAATGGGGTTTAGTTTGTACAAAACACAGAGAGGGGTGCCCCAAAACATGAAATATTTCACTCACTGATGATGTGAGGAAGGTGTTTTTGCTGAGGGTGGGGGCCCCATGGGTTGGTCTCATGTGTGGGGTTGATGAAGCGGATGGAAAATGTTGCAGATGGGCTATGCTGATGGAGGTATCATAGGCCAAATGCGAGGCATGGTAGTGCGCTTTCGATATGCTTGCAAAACCTGGTAGTTCGAGAAAGGAGTTTTATCTCGATATGGTAAAACTTGACCTAATGCATGGTGAGTGAAATGGACATAAGGTGCTTGCCGGACTAAATTGGTATGGCCATGGTGTCACTATTTTTTGTGATATAAGGTCTACTTTGGGTGACGGGCACCATGGAGGGGAGGTTGTACCGAGCAACAAGGATGTTTATCATGTGAAAAGTGGGGTGATGATAAACATGGTCGGGTGTTTGGAACCTATGGTTAATTTTTTATGGAGAAATGATGCCAGGATATGCAAATTGTTTTTGGGACTCTATTATGCTGAGCGAAGAATGATACCTACTCTAGAACTTTCAGTGGATAGGGTGGTGGATGGTTTTCACACTACCTGAAAAAACAAATACCCTAAGTGAAAGCATATTCTTTATTCAAATATTATTGAAATACATGTTCTTTAAAAAGGAAGATGAGAGAGGGCATACTTGTCGGCACTGAAAAATTGTTTTTTCGGGGGTGCAAATGCGTGGCTGATCCGGATTCATGCAGGAACGCAACAGAATAAACATATAAACATAAATACAGAGATGCAGCGGAAATAACACTTCATTTCATTAATATCAAAGAACTGAAATTTGCTTACAGACAGAATGGAAATAAAACTAGCTAGGGCGCTGGTAGCTATCTCTGAGAAGAGATGTGGCGGCTACAGGCCTCTGAACTGAGTTACAATGAGGCTCGAGGGCCTATTTATTATTTAGAAACAATGGGAAATCCTAAACAGCCAAAACCCTAACCCTAGGATATGAAGCGCCAAAACTATGGGCCCCGTTTGGGTAAATTGGTGTTTCAACTTCCCAGGGGCGTAACTTTGGCATACGATCTCCGTTTGACGCGTACCATACCTCGTTAGAAAAATCTATCCGAGGACTACAAATTTGGAACGGGCAACATCGGTCCATGGACCCATGTTGCCCTCTGTTTTCCCAAAAAACGTCGTTTAGGGCCTCAAAACGGCTCCGGAAGTTTAGGACCCGAAAAAATGCTAAAAATAGTAAATTGTGCCGGAACTGAAAAACTGAAATAGACAATGGTGGAGCCCCAAGTGGAATAGGCAGGTGACCACCAATATCCACCTGGATCATTCCTCCCCCCTTAGGAAGCAATGGTCCCCATTGCGTTAAGTTCCTCCATGAGATGAGGAAATTTCTGCTGAACTTGGTCCCTGGTGAACCACTTTCCTTGGTGCAGGAGTTGGCCAGCTTTGGCAACCCGATATAGTTGGATCTTCTGTTGGCGAGTGTTCTTGATTTGCATGTCCATGATGCAATCTTTGGTGGCATGTTCCATGCAATCTGGATTTAACTCAGTTGGTGTGAGTTGTTCTGCAATGTCCGAGGTGTCCAGTAGAGGTGGGAAGTAAGGATGAAGGCGATCCACATTGAAGACTGGGTGCAGACCAAGGAATGGTGGAATACTGAGCTCGAATGCATTGTTCCCTACAGCCTTGGCGATGGTGTACGGCCCGTATTGAAGCGGGCGAAGCTTGCGGTGGGGTCCAGTGAGGCGCTCCTTCTGCAGATGTAGCCATACTTTGTCACCCACCTGGAAGTTGTGTGGCACTCGGTGTTGATCATGGCGTTGCTTGTACTTGGCATTGGCTCTGTCCAATATATCATGAACCTGTTGGCGGATGTGTTGAGTGCGCTCGATGAAGCTACTGGCTTTGTCAACTTCAGACTGGACATGAGCTGAATTGGCCTGAGCAGCTGCAATTGGCATGGCTACGTCAATGGGGCATAGTGGCTGGAATCCCAAGCCCACCTGAAAGGGGCTATGGCCGATTGAACTGTGGAGAGCCCGATTATAACTATGTTGTACATAAGGGAGGCTCTCGTCCCATGTGCGTGGATGCTTTGAATTGTACATGCGCAAAATGTGTACAATCATTCTGTTGACGACCTCTGTCTGGCCATTTGTTTGGGGATGGAAAGCTGTGGACTTGGTGAGCTTGGTATCCAACATCGACCAGAGGCTGGACCAAAATGTGCTGAGGAACCTGCTATCTCGATCTGATATGATAGACTGTGGGATCCCAAAGTGCACCCACACTCGTTCGAAGAAGAGTTTAGCAGTGGCTTCTGCTGTGATATTCTTCTTACAGGCCGCCATGATGGCCATCTTCGAGAATCTGTCAACGACCACGAAAACACAGTCATTTCCATTCTTAGTAGAAGGCAGGCCCGACATGTAATCCATAGAGATGGATTCCCACGGTCGACTAGGGGTAGGTAGTGGAGTATATAGGCCTTGCTTCTTGATGGTCGGTTTGGCAATGGCACAAGCAGTGCAGGATCTGATGTGCTTCTCGACATCCTTTCGAAGGTTCGGCCAATAGAAATACTTCTGCAGGATTGCTACTGTTTTCTCGACCCCGAAATGCCCGGCGACTCGACTGTAGTGTGCTTCCCATATCATCTTGGCACGCTCGCTTGAAGGAACACAAAGGTGTCCCATGTGACATAAAAGTGCATCTTGGAGGTGAAAATTTGGAACTTGCGTACCCCCCAAGAGTGCCTTGTAAGTTTGGCTGAATTCTAGGTCACTCTCATAGAGAAGCGGCCAATCAGAAGTCTCGTGCCCACAAGAGTTGAGCACAGTGGTGAGCGCCACGATCGGTGGTCGGCTGAGGCAGTCTGCAACATGATTGGTGCTACCCTTCTTATACTTGATGTTCAAATGAAACTATTGCAGATATGTAGACCACTTCTGATGGCGATCATTCTGCAACTTCCCTTGTGTCTGTATGAACTGCAGGGGCCTGTGGTCTGTGTGGATGATTGTTTCCTTCCCCAAAATGTAATGCTTCCATTGTCAACAAGCTTGCACAATGGATTACATTTCTTTGTCATATGTGGGGTACTTGCGAACTGTGTCAGACAATGTCTCACTGTGAAATGCCACTGGATGTCCCTGTTGAGTAAGAACTGCCCCAATAGCATAGTCAGAGGCATCTGTCTCGATCTCAAATGGTTGTTGTAAGTCTGGTAAAGTGAGCACTGGGGCAGAACAGAGGCGATTTTTCAATTCTGTGAACGCCTTCTGTTGAGGTTCCGACCAAAAAAATTTTGCTCTCGCTCCTCCCTTGGTGACTTGACTCAAGGGCCAAGTGATATGAGAGAATCCCAACACAAACCTCCGATAGAAATTAGCAAGACCCAGAAAGCTGCGAAGCTCTGTTATAGTGGTTAGGGCTAGCCAATCCCGAATGACTTGGATCTTGGCTGGATCCACATGCACCCCCCTTTCATCAATAATGTATCCCAGATATTGAACCTGGGTCATGCCAAAAGTGCACTTCTCCAAATTGGCGCACAACTTGTGTTGCCGCAGTGTTTGGAGGACTTGTCGGATGTGGTGAAGGTGCTCTTCCCAAGTCTGGCTGAAGATCAGAATATCATCCAAGTACACCACTACAAATGAGTTGGTGAATGGCCGCAAGATGTCATCCATCATCCTCATGAAGGTGTCGGGAGCATTCGTCAACCCGAAAGGCATGACCAGCCATTCGAAAAGGCCTTCCTTGGCTTTGAAGGCAGTCTTCCACACATCGGAGGGTTCAATTGGTACCTGGTGATACCCAGACTTCAGGTCGATCTTGCTGAAATATTTTGCACCTTTGAGTTGGTCCGAAGGTCATCAATCCGTGGGATTGGGTACCTATTCCGGACAGTGATCTTTTTCAGCGCCCGATAGTTAATACAGAGTCTCCACGTCCCATCCTCCTTAACATTGCCAACACGATCGGGCTCCCACGGGCGATGAACTTGAGTCGATGTGACCTTTTCTGTGACTCCGAGATACGCACTCTTGATTTCATCATTCTCCGGTGAATAGAGCGGTGATCGGTCAATTAGGTAGCGGCGCAGAATTCGATGGTGCTTGACTTTGACGATGCGGAGAGGAACCCCGTGGGTGAGGTGAATATGTCCACAGTACTCCTCCACAACCTTATCCATTTGTTGTTGTTGTGCGGAGAGGAGCCACATGCGGGAGGTCGTGGCCACAGTCTTCTTCTTGCCCTGGGGGCTGATCATCAGGAAAACGAATTTCCTGGTTTGGGAAATGAGCTAACTGCATTGTTTTGCAGTAACCAAAGAGATAGCGGCAGGAGGTGGTACCTCTGGTATCCTGTACAACTTATTTCCCAAAGTAACAATAACAACGCAAGGCCGAGATTCATACACAACATGACGCTTCCACAAGTATGGATGTCCTAATAATACATCAGAAACATCAATAGGAGCAACGTCACATAATACCTCATCGTGAAGGGCTTGATGCTATAGGGAAGGTGACATTGTTGGCTGACGCGGAGATCTTGTCCTTGGTGAAGCCACCAGATGGTGGATGGATGTGGGTGAGCTGTGTTCGGAAAGCCCAACCGCTTCACGGTGTCTACTGAAATGAGGTTCTTTTGGCTCCCATTATTGACAATGAACTGTACAGGGGAGCCCTTTACCCACATCTAGGAGTGGAAGAGACGTTCCTCCCCCTCTCGATCTTCCGGTTCCTCCTTCTGGATCTTTGTAGTGGCAACAGTGGAATTGGGATCCGCATCAATAATCTGTTTCCCTTTTTCATTCCCCTTTTCAGGTTACGGTCGGAGTCGAGCATGCATCGACTCGAAGCCCTCATCTCGGCCACTAGCGGCTGCTTGGCCGGAACACTCTGCTGTGTTGTGGTGGAGCTCTTGTGGAACTCACACCACCTTTCCGTGTCCTTCTTTGGCTTTGCGGTCTTGTTCTTTTCTTGTGGCTTCGATGAGTTGTCTTCAGCTGCCATGCCTTGGCTCGGCCCTTTGTTCTTTGTTTCGCGGTTTGGAAGCACCTTTCCCTTGCTTTTGATTCGCGGATCAATATTCGCTTCTTACGCGGGTACACTCAATCTTGGCGGCCTTCGGTGTACGGCTAGCGAGGAGATGTCGAGGAACTCCATTTCCTCCTGAATGTGTTTGTGGAGACAGCCGTGGTACTTGAGCACCAAATGTCTCTCTGAATCTTTAATACCCAACTTTGTGCGCAAGGTATGGAACAGATTCGTCAGTTCGTGCACATCTTGATCCTTTTGTTGCCGCAGCGTGGTCCATTGGATGTATTTGTCCTCATAGCTCCCCACAGGGTAATATTGTTCCTTGATGCCATCTCGGAATGAATTCCAAGTGGGTGTGGTCGAGAACAGAGAGGGTTCCCCTTCGCCCTCTTTCTCACGGTAGGTTTCCCACCAGTCTTTGACATGGGGGGCGGCTTTGAGGAGTGCAAAAATAATCTTTTCTCGGTCAGAGAAGTCATGGACCGAGAAATACCCTTCTAACGATTCAACCATTTATCTACGACATGCGTCTATTTGATCCTCAAATATGGGAATGTCAAAATTTACTTGTACCTTAAAAGGAGTCACGCCTCCAGAGTGGCTACTGAATGCAGATGTGTCACCGGTGCGTAGCCATTGAAGGATCTGAGCAAAGTTGTCCATCATCGCATTCCTTTGTTTTTCGAGGGCCTCCTCGAGAAATATTTTGATAGGATCTCCTGCTCCTTCATCTTTCTTTTCGTCCCCCATGGGTGTCCGTCAAGTTTTGCGAGGCTGATCTTGCAAAAGTTCCACCAGATCGAGCCCTAGCTCCTTATACCCCGACCTCGTTGGGGACATGCAAAGAAGGATCGAGAAAAGCGAGACCTCTACGATGCCAGCAGTCAGGGTTTATGCGGGAACGCAACGGAATAAACATATAAACATAAATACGGAGAGATGCGGCGGGGGAAATAACACTTCATTTCATTAATATCAACGAGCGAATTTTGCTTACGGACGGAATGGAAATAAAACTAGCTAGGGCGGTAGCCTGCGAGAAGAGATGTGGCGAGTACGGAGCCTTTGAGCTTGTGTTACAATGAGGCTCGAGGGCCTATTTATCATTTAGAAACAATGGGAAATCCTAAACGGCCAAAACCTAACCCTAGGAGATGAAGCGCCAAAACTGTGGGCCCCGTTTGGGTAAGTTGGTGTTTCAACTTCCGAAGTAACACACAGCATAGTCTCCGTTTGACGCGTACCATACCTCGTTAGAAAGAACTATCCGAGGACTACAAATTTGGAACGGGCAACATCGGTCCATGGACCCATGTTGCCCTCCGTTTTCCCAAAAAACGTCGTTTAGGGCCTCAAAACGGCTCCGGAAGTTTAGGACCCAAAAAACTGCTAAAAATAGTAAACTGTGCCGGAACTGAAAAACTGAAATAGACAATGGTGGAGCCCCAAGTGGAATAGGCAGGTGACCACCAATATCCACCTGGATCAGTGGCACCACCCTTGGGATTTATGGAGTGATGATCATAGTGATTCTTTTGGTCCTGTAATTAGGCCTTTTGAGCTCTCGCTATGGTCATCAAAAGTTACCGAAAAGGGTGACATATAGAAAAATATGGCTCAATTCATTTCATTTGTGTCAGTTGAGCAATTAAGGTTTTGAGAGGCGAGAGGCTTCTACGGAGCTGTTCTTGTCGTTGTGATCAGCTTGAGTACCTGGGACTAGCGATTTTTAAGTCAGGTAGGCCCCATGGCATCCTCCATTTTAATTTTTTTAGTGTGTTGGTGCCAGGCTCCATACATGATGAGTTTCTACAGATCCAAGGCTATTTTTTTCCTTGATCGCGCTGGCGATCATGGTACAGGCACACAACTTGCGCACAAAAATAAGGTTTTGCGCGCATATATTGCACCTCTCCTAGATTTGGGCACGCCTATCGTGCATTTGTGAGAAAGACAGGTGTGCTCTCCTCGCGCTTGCCTGAGGAACATGCGTGCGGAGGGCTGAAGCTATTTTTTGCAAAAAAATGGGTAACTTTTGTCTATTTTTTAGTGTTTTCAATGTGGCTGATGTGTGCCTGTTTGATGATAGGATGTTGTGGAGGGAGAGGGATTGGCTTGATCTTCGGCCTTCTTTGGCCGTTGAGGGCCACGCGCACCAAAAGTCAGCACGTTGGGGTCTTCTCAAATTTATGTAGAATGACCTATTCCGATCATAGTATCGTCTTCTGCGCTACTTGATTCGATGTTGCAATAGGTGGTGCAAGGTGATGGTGCTGCAAGGGTGAAACCTTGTTATATGTCCTGAGATAGATATCTATTTTGTGACCGAGTTTCTGCCTTAGGGTGAGGCACTTCCTTATCCAATTCCTCATGGGAGAGTGGATCTTGAGCAATTTTCATCAGGCCATTGTGGCGGGGTGCCCCTTACGGAGGGGTGCATAACGATTTCTACTGTGACTGACTTGGAAAAGCAGTGTGCTCTGGCCGCTATAGTAAGACTGGAAGGGTCATCTGCACCTCATTGGGCATTAGGGCCATAGATAGGTGTTCTGCGCTGACTGAGGATTGGACACTTCTTTGATTTCACCCATTTTTTCTATGACAGGATGTTGCCTCAGCTTTCTAAGGTCTTAGATGGATCAAAGCTATTCACGTATGCTAGCATTATTTGTGGCATTATGTATGAGCAGGCAGTGCTACTGAGGCCTATGATGGAGATGCTAACTAGGGGGCCACAAGAGCCTCGCATGAGGAAGTGGGCCCCTGTGATGTCTCATGGAGGGGGAGGTAGGGTGGGGCATTGTTGGAATGCCACCATGAAGGCTTGGTTTGAGGCCAATCCTTAGATTTTTTTGTTGTTCCCTTGTGCGGGGATGGACTTCCAGGGAGATCCAGATATGGGTCTTCCTGTTGGATATGCTTGGGTGCTAGTAGGTATGTTTTTGTTTTTATTCTTCATTTACTTGAGTATATATGTTTTTTATGTGTATTATGATGACACTAACATAGTTTTGTTACTATTGCAGATGTTGGCAAGGTTGGACGTCCTTTGGCTCGGTTGGTGGGACATTCGGTGACCTCAAGGAGCTCGCGGGGACAGCGAGGAGCTCTAGTGTAGCCTCTAGCTGGAGAACCAGATGAAGGGGTTGGCCCCTCGGGGGAGGGTAGTATCTCGGCTGCTGCCGATATTGCTGTTGAGCGAGCTCATGCCAATGCAGGAGAGGCTCATGTAGCTTAGTTGACAAAGCAGATGGCTACTCTAGAGGTCAGAGCTCGAGTGCTAGACAAATCATGGGGTCGAGTGGACCACTTGACCCAGGGGATGCCTACCCGAGGTTTCGTAGATGACCTCGAGGATGTGTGGCTGGATACCTTGATGGCCTAGGAGAGGGGCTATCAACCAATTTTACGTCGGGTGGCGATCTCCATTTTGACGGAAGCTCCAGTATTGGTACCAAGAGTGACTATGGGTCCAGGTGCCCCACCTAGGGGAGCAACGCCTTAGAGTTTTATTATACGCGGGGAAAGCACCCATTATGAGGATGCTTCCCCTATTTTGTCGACTTGTATATTTGTATGTTTTGGGTTGACTTACGTGTCAGAGACACTATTTTTTGTACTCAGACACATATATTTTTGGTATATATGAGAGAGATATTTTTTGTGGCTCTACATGGTGTGCCCCCTGTTTTGTTTATGGATTATGCTCTACTAATGGATATCTATGTTTTTTATGTTTTTTTTGTTTATGTATGATGGTTTATCTAAGATGTATTCCAGATTAGAATATTGTTAGCTACGCGATCAACTATTTGGTTTTGATTTCTTGGTACATATGTGAATGTAATGTGGTCAAACTGTCGGCTTAGTCTTTTTGCATGCAAGTATTTTCTAAACAGATGTGAATTCCTTATCTCAAATGCTTGGTTTAACTGTGACACTACTAATTGGGAATCGAGGTAGATATGCATATGGCGTATTCCTTGATTGAGGGCATCATACATAATTCCAATGAATGTGTCATATTCTTCCTGATTGTTTGTTGTTGAGCCGATACAAACACCATTGGTGCAGTGTGGTGATCGGTGAGGGTGATAGATAACCTAGGCGGTTGCTGCTAAAATTTGAGACCATCGCGATACTCCATCAGAAAATCTGAAGTAATGGCCAGGTTGGTAATCTATTGTGACACTAGAGCGCATTTTGTGACAAGTATTTTGGTCAAAATTTTAAAGTGTTTGGGTCTATGTACATTGAATCTAGGAGTGGGCATTCTCGGCCCTTATGGGTATAATTTCTTGAGATAAAGGCCGTTTACAAGGTTGTTTAGTCATGTTCCATCTGGCTCAGTCAAGATGTATTCCCCCTTGAGGAGGCAATGTTTTATGATGTAGGGTCCTTTCCACAAACTTTTGAACTTTCCTGGCCCTAGGGCTTCTTTTGCGACATCGTAGCGGAGGAATAGCTCTCACTCAGTGAATAAGTGAGGGTTGATGTGGCAGTTGAATGAGGCTTTTACCCATTTCTTGTGGGCCTCGTTGTGTTGCAACGATTGTCATCGGCTTTCGTCAACGAACTCTAGTTGTACTAAATGATGTTCTAGAGGTTGGGTATCATTGAGGAGTTCCATGGCGGCATGTAAATTTGGGATCTCGCGTTTTATGGGAATCATGGCTTCGATCCTGTATACCAAGTGGAAGGGAGTGAAACCAGTGGATGTTTTCACGGTCATGAGGTATGCTCACAGGGTGGAGAAAAGCATATGGAGCCAATTGGTTTTATGGTTATTCACCATCCGCTGTAACATAGTTTTGAGGACTTTATTCACAACTTCTACCTTTCCATTGTATTGGGGGTAGTATGGTGAAGCAAATTTGTGGGTGAATACGAGGTTGTGAGATAGCTCTTGGAAAATTTCATTATTGAAGTGTTTCCCATGGTCGGAGACTAACTCCTTGGGAACGCCGAACCGAGAATTAACATGGTTAAACAGAAATCGAGTGACAGTTTCTGTGGTGTTGTCGTATGTGGACATAGCCTCTGTCCACTTGGTGAAATAATCAACGACCATGATGATGTATTTATGATTTCCTGATGATGCAGGGTTGCAAGTTATGAAGTCGATCCCCCATTTGCAAAAGGGGCCAACGACGACATTAGGGGAATTTTGAGGTCTAAAATGGGCCTCCTAAAAAAATGTAAGACCAAAATAAACTTTATAAGAACCAATAGGATTCAAGATGATGATGTCAACCATGGGGGATGATTCACCATTTTTTATGTAAAAGGGTAAAAATATTAAAAAATAATAAAATAATAAAACTACTTTTTCAACTTGTATTTTCCACTTATCTCCCAAAGTTTTTACTCAAATTTCAAGCGGGAGTACTTGTTGCATGCAAAATTTAATTCCTCATCCAATGAGTAGCCATGATGCATGCTTTCGATGGACCCTGCTACACAAAAAATGAGGAATACATGAAAAAACGTGATTGCAATCACATTTTTCATGTATTTCTCATTTTTCATATAGCAGGATCCATTTAAAGTATGGAACATGGGTACTCCTTGGATGAGGAATTAAATTTTTCATCCAACGAGTACTCCTACTCGAAATTTGAGTAAAAATTTTGGGAGATAAGTTGAAAATACGAGTTGAAAAAGTAGTTTTTTTCTTTTTTCCCTTTAAAATTTGATGATATAATCAAATATTATTTTACTATTTCCACTATTATTTTATAATTTCCTTAGGAGGCCCATTTTAGACCTCAAAATTCTCCTAATTATGAATGGGTGCAGAGGAGTGGGAGGGGCTCTTTCCTTATGAGCGAAGTGCTGACATCGCTCGCATCTCTTGACTGTTGTAATGCAATTGCGAAAGGAGGGCTAGAAATACCCTGCCCATAGGACCTTTTGGACGGTGGCCATCCCGGAGAAGTGGCTACCGCAAGCTCCATCGTGGCAGTCATTAAGGGCTTGTTCCACTTGGTCATGAGTAAGGCATCGACGTAAAATGGTGTTGATGCCTCATCGGTATAAGACATCTCCCATAAGGAGGTATCGGGGGGCCTGATGGTGAATGCACCGACGGTCATCTCGAGTAAGATGAGGTCTGAATTTTTGGGTTCGTAAGAAGAGGAGAATATGTTCATACCAAGGTTCATCGTTTGCTATGAAGAAGAGATGTTCAGCTGGTAGCAAATCATTTACTGGTGATCCTGTGGTATGTCTTGGGAGGTCCGTAATGAACTCTGCTAAGATTAGTGCCTTTTCGATCTTAGGGGAGAAAAAATGTAAGTCGTAATCTTGGAGGATGAATTTCCAGAGGGTGTATTTATGGTTCATTAGGTGGTGCGTGAGCCTATATATGATAGGGTTGATATCTGGGATGACTATAGTGGTCTTTAGGATAATGTAGTGGCGAAGATTTTGGACTGCATGTATTAATGCTAGGGCAGTCTTTTCTTTGGGTTCATATCTTAATGTTGGTCCTGATAAGGTTTTACTGATGTAGTCTATTACATGCTCCTTCCCATCTGGGCCTTCCTGGATACTCTGGGCAAGGAGGTCTTAGAAGCTGATAGATACAGGATGTAATCTTTGTCATAGTCTGGGGGACTAATGAGCAGTGTTGAAGACAATGTTTCTTGTAGCGCATCGAATGATTGTTGGGCATGATCATCCCATTTGAATGGGATGTCCTAGTGAAGGAGGCATAGGAACACTTAAGTGCAAGTGGCATAATCTGGGATGAAGCGTCTTAGAGAATTGGCCTTCCTCTGCAGGCTTTTTAGTTTCCTAAGGGTTCGAGGTGGAGGTACCTCTTTGATGGCATGGATCTTGAGGGGATCCACAAAAATTCCTTTCTGGGACATGATAAAACCTAAAATTATTCCTTTTTTGATGCAGAAGACACAGTTGAGGGGGTTTTTCGACATCGTTGGAATACCAATCGCAGATCCTGGAGATGGTCTGAGCGCTTCTTGGATCAGATAGTTAGGTCGTCCAAGTAGGCGAGGATAAGGTGTTCGAAGTCATGAAATATTTAGTTCATGGCCCTTTGGAAGGTGGCTCCCACATTTTTTAGGCCGAATGGCATTACCTTGTATGCGAATGTGCCCCAAGGGGTGGTAACATTAGGGTAATTTTGAGGTCTAAAATGGGCCTCCTAAGAAAAATGTAAAACCAAAATAAACTTTATGAGAACCAATAGGATTCAAGATGATGATGTCAACCATGGGGGATGATTCACCATTTTTGGAGTAAAAAATTAAAATGATTAAAAAATAATAAAATAATAAAACTACTTTTTCAATTCGTATTTTCAATTATTTCCCTAAGGGTTTACTCAAATTTCAAGCACGAGTACTTTTTGGATGCAAAATTTAATTCCTCATCCAAAGAGTACCCATGTTGCATTATTTTGATGGACCTTGATACATGAAAAATGAGAAATACATGAAAAAATGTGATTCCAGTCTCGTTTTTCATGTATTTCTAATTTTTTATGTAGCAAAGTCCATAAAAAATATGCAACATGGGTACTCCTTGGATGGGAAATTAATTTGCATCCAATGAGTATTCTCACTCGAAATTTGAGTAAACCATTAGGGAGATCAGTTCAAAATACGAGTTGAAAAAGTATTTTTTTCTTTTTCCCTCTAAAATTTGATGATTTAATCAAATATTATTTAATATTTCCAATATTATTTTATAATTTCCTTAGGAGGCCCAATTTAGACCTCAAAATTCCCCTAATGACATGGTTTTGTACTGGTCTTTGTGGCATATTTGATTTTTATTATACCTAGAGAATTCATCCATGAAGGAGAGGGCCTAATGACCCACACAAGCATCGATGACCTCGTCGATGAATGGGGTAGGGTAATTTTCCTTGGGACATGCTTTGTTCAAATCTCGAAAATCAGTGCAAACACATATGGTGCCCTCTTTTTTCATGACAGGAACAAGGTTGGAAATCCAAGATGTGTAAGCGATGGGGTAGATAAACCCAGCTTCTAAAGCTTGTTGATTTATCGTTTTATTGCTTCTGCCTTTGATGGGTGCAGTTGAAGTTGTTTCTGGTGTATAGGAGGTATGTCAGGCCAGGTGTCAATGTGGTGCTCTATGATAGTGGGACTAAGCCCATGCATTTCTGAGTAGTCCCATGCAAAGATATCTCTATACTCTTGTAGCAATTGGGCATAAGAGATTATTTCTTATGGAGAACATGCTACCCCCAATGAGATTTCTTCGACCTTTCTAGGATTTTGGGAGATATTCACCTTGATGGTAGGTGAGATGTTTGACATGTTTCCTTCTTCGAATGCATTAGGCGTTGGGATAGGGTTCTTGAACCAATAAAATTTACCTTTTGGGAGGAAATCTTCCAATTCGATCGCATAAATATGATGTTCTTTTGACTTGTTAGGACTAAACACTTTTTTGGGGAGAAAAAGCGAGCGGTGATGCATTGCGTCCCATGGATAATCTGGCTCTGTTGTGGCCTCTACGATGTCCTCATCCGAATGGAATAGGGATCCTAAATGGGATTGATTTTGCGCTAGGTCGTGCGGAAGAGGTTTAATGCACACAAAGCTAGTTGATAGGAATGAAAAGGATTCCATCATCGACATGGTAGAACCAGCCGCGGTCGATAGAGTGAAGACAGATTGGGCTTGCATTGTTGTAGGTACAACTACTCTCGTAGTTGTAGCTAACTCGGCACTTATGGAAATTGAACAGACAACTCGAGTCATAGTTCTGATACATGATGATATGAATCGTATATGGTGTATTGTGTCATGAGAGTTTGGTGGGGGGAGAATCTTCGTGATGGGAGCTTTCGTGAGCACAAGGCTGGGTCCCTCGTTAGGATGGTCAATTTCCTCTGGGTGGAAATTGTGTCTAGTGTAGAGGTGCCTCGATGTTTCCATTAGTAGGCATGACTCTGGTTCGTGGTTATGGCCAGTGCAAATGGTGCATGGTACCACTATGCCAACTGAGTAGATTGTGTGGGAATAAACACTACTCCTTGTCCCATACATGGATGCTCAGGAAGGATCCGACGTAGAAGATGAGGTCCTGTGCTTCCATTTCCGAGTTTTTGGCTTGGGTATGTCTAGCTCTTTTGGGGAGTATAGACTTAACAATGCTCTTGCCACTCTAAGCTTCGAGAGATGCTCATATTTTATTTTATGATGAAAGTGTGAACAAATCTCGCAATAGTTGCGCGTGGTATTCTATTGGTTAGAGAGAAGTCTTTGTGGGAGAGAAGATACTGTGCAAAAACTTTTTGCAAGGTGCTTCAGTTCTTTGCACTGATTGACATGGTGGCTGATAAGGTTGCATAGTCTGCATGTTATCCTAGGTTGAACCTGGGTCATGCTTGGTTGGTGCACCTTCCTAATTTTCCTCTCATGGTGACCTGGATATGGGGTAGATTGCCTGGGGGCGTTTTTCCTTCCATATTGGTTGAGAAGATCTCCGTGTTTCTTCTCTAATGTATGTATCATATCAATTATAGGATGTACTCATGGGATATAGGTACAACATTTTTCATGGTTATTTCCATGACATACTAAGAAAAACATCCTAGATATGGGGTTCCCATCCTGCTCACTTGGTGGCATGACTGGGTACCAGAGGTGTAGCGCTTCTAAGTTAAGGCAAGTGGCGACCACATGATTGGGAGTTTTACACAACGTACATGTTAGTCTTCTCCGTAGAGGGTGGTTGGGGGTAACTAGGGGTTCCCCGATTGGTCATTTTTCAGCTGACAGAAAGAAGATGGAACTACTTGGCACATTTTCTTGAGTTGTCAAGTTTTTCATTGGTTCAGATTCGGAGCCATCTTCTTGGGAGAGGCAGACTATAGTCGATCGCATACAAGCTAGCACTGCACGAAATCTCGGGATATATCAACAATGGTGTAAAAGATGATTGCCACCACATATTTGATATGAATACTTTGTATCTGGGTTGGTGCAATACACTACATGGATTGGATACCATCGCTGAAAATTTTCCAGAGCTGGAAAATCAACAATGAAATGATCGCGTTCATCATAGAGTACACAATGTTTGATATGGGGAGGAGGAACAACTGGGAGTCTCTCCGGCGACTGTCGTTTCTCTTGGAGTTATAGAATGGCACAAGGCTCATCTCCGGCTGACTGGGTGGAGGGATCATCCTGATAGGATTTCTCAATGGCATGTAAGGCATCCCTATATTGCGAGATCTCTAGGAAATTATGGGTATAGTGTCCATTATTTATGCAGACAGTGCATGCGTGATTTGTACGCAATGCTTTGCCTTGATTTTTGGTGGCAGGTTCCTTTTTATAGGAAGTTGTTGCCGTGATGTCTGACATAGAGCTAAGGAGTGGTTTTAATTCATTCAACTCTGGGCAGATGTGGGTAGGGTGGCCTACTATGTCACATATGGCGCAGCGTGGTGATTCCCATGGCGTGGTGGGACTATCCACCTTCTTTCCTCTTCTATTGGTGTTCTTGGTCTTAACCATCGACTTTGTGATGGCAATTGCCTTCGTAGGGGCATTTGTGACAATCTCCTGTACGGGTGGGGGCTCCTCATTACTAAGCAGGGTTAGCCCTGTAGAGGTGATGTGCGTGGCTTCCGTCCCTGAAGGTGGGACCAGGTACCAAAGTGGGATTGAAAGAAATACATTTGGTAACACCATGGTGGCCAAGACCTACTAGGATAAAAAACCAACTTGGGGATAGAGGAAAGGGGTTTGGGAAATGACGTAGGCTAGAGAGGCTGTCGTGGCTGAGGACTCGGTGTCATTACTGCTCGTCTCTATTTCTTGACTAGCTTCGGTGCTTGATGAGAACATATGCACATTGGGGCCCCTGTGACATCAAGTGATGACTTAGGTATGAGAGGGGGATCTCCTAGGAATGACCCTAGGACAGATGACGGTTTGAACTGGCCGAGGTCATATTACTGGTATCGTGTAAGTGTCTCGACGGATGTGTCTACATAGGGTAGAATGACATCGATATTTGTTAGGGGTAGCTTTTCGCTATGTGTCAACTGGTCGACAGTAATGATGCGGTCCTCATGGGGGAACATCATAGTTTGGAAGATGGAGGAGGCTATGGCTGACATGGCATACATATAACTTTGGCCAAGGAGTATATTGTAATCCAGTTGGGCATCCAAGACTTCAATGTCTGTAAGGACCGTCTTGCCGGCTAAGTAGACCAGGACGTTTTGGTAGAGGCCAGAAGGAGCTGAAGGGTGTCCATCATATGCTCTAAGCGTGATGTCTAATGGCTTTAGTTCGGGAGACCCTAAATTCTACTAGACATTCTTTGACATGATGCATGTGGATGCACCCTCATGAATTATACATCGATGGATGGTGATATTTTGAACTGACACCAGTATTTGAAAAGTGACCATCGAGGCAAGCCTAGGGGTGGCTTTATCTAAATCAAAATCCATAAAGCACGAATCGACAAGGTCGATGGCACCTAATGCGGAAAGTAAGGCTTTCCTTTGCTTTGGGCATGATTGTAATACCTCCAAAGTGGACATAGCGGTGGGAGATTGAACTATATCATCCACAATTCTATAGTTATGGGTTGCTTTGGAATGGTTTCCTACCTGCCTAGTTGGTCCCTTAGCCATTTTTGGAAAAGGTTCAATAGGAATCTTTGATATGGCCAAAGGTGTTGTTGGTGCACTTTTACTAGCCCCTGACGAATTGGTGTCTGGTGGGGTATCGTAATTTCAGTTCCGTGTCGAAAAAAAAATTCTTCGCCAGTTATGTAGATTTCATGGTTGTTCTTTCCAAAATCGTCGGGAGTTTTTTGCTGTTTCTGAGTTCTAACTGTCCCTTGATGGGAGAAAGGCTCTTGCATAACTCCTGTCTTCTAGGAGGATCCCTCTTGCCCATGGTTACCCTGCAGGTTCTTCAGCTGAGGGAGGTTGGGACAGTGGTTAGTGTAATGGACGTACTAACCACATATTGAAAAAGAGTGTTTTTTCTGGAGATTTTCCCTCTTGTTCTGCCTTTGGAGGTTACTTGGCTCGTGGTTTTGATTTCGGTTGGAGTTGCCTCCAGCCTGAGATCATGGAGGGCATTGTTGATTGCTTCCCCCCTGTCCAGGATTTCCTTTAGGCTTTTTTTTCCTTTTTTCTTAGCTGCGTTAGGAGGATAATTTGGATTCTCCTGATTGTATGGCTTGTGCGGTTGGATTTGGGAAGGTTGCACGAAGTTCACCTGTGCATTATTTTACATGGGTGGGTTTTGTGTTGGGCACTGGGCATATTGCGGTCCTTGTCCCTGGTTTATAAATGTTTGTTCTGGGGAAGCTCTTCTGTCAGCATGTATAGGTGCGTATTGGGTCCCCTGAGCTAGAGGATAGGGTCCTCCATGCTGATGATGGTACGATGATGCCCTACTAGTCAAATTTTGTGGAGGCACAGGATGACTTTGGTAGCCGAGTTGCGGTATGCTCTTGGTAGAATAATATGCGTAACCGGGGTATGGAATGTTGTTTCTTAGGTGATTTTGGGTCAGTGACCCAATTAAACTATCTGTGGAGTTTAACGCACCTGGAAATTCTTTGTAATTTTGCAAGCACGGGGCATTAGGCAGGATATTGTAAATATACCATGACTGCGTATAGATCAGCTCAAGCTGTTGGGCCTTGCTGATGGCGTCCTCTTCGGATATGGGATTTTGTTGTGCCACATCCTTTGAAATCTCTGTGGTGAGATTTTTCAGGAACAGGTCTAACAAAACTCGATCATTGAGTTTGGATTTGCACAAACTATGACACCACCACCATTCGTGGAGATGGTCTGAGATATGTATGGCGGGTGTTTGCCTAAAGTGGGTCAGTAATTCCATTATGGAATCAAGGTGGATGGGTAACTGAAAATAGGTCAGGAATGAAGTAGCGAGGGCGCTAAAGGTTCCATGTGTAGCAGAGGGCTGCTCCACATACCATTTCGCGGCTATTCCGGTTAGGGTGAATTGAAATAGTCTTAGTCAAATAGTATCGTCAATAATGTTGTTCGACGAACACCACAGTTGGAAATTCATCACATGATTTCCGGGGTCTTCCACTTGCTTCCCTTCGAACTTTGGAATGTTTGAAGGGGGCTTTGTGGGCATGGGAAGCCATGTAGGGTTGTGTGCAATGGGGTCATTTGTCAACTTGGTTAAATCTGGTAGATTTAATGAAGCTAAGAAAGTTAACTGCGAGTTTTTAGTCATTGAAATTTGTGAAAACACAATGTTCTGGTTAGGAATAGGGTTTTTCTGCGACGTACCCTGCTGTGTGTTCACTTGGCTTCCCGAATTGATAGCACTCCTCTGTCCCCTAGGGGTTGTGGGAGGAGTGGTATGCAGTGACCTTGTGGGGGTGTTCACCGGTGTGGCATTGGGTGACCAATGAGAGTTCCCAACTAATGATGCCCCAATAAAGGATGAACCAATAAGGGTGGTAGTGTTCTGTCTTTGACGCCTAAATGGCGAAAGACCTCGAACTCCTCCCAGTAATGGGGGGAGTTCCAAAATATGTATAGATCAACGAGGTCCCATTGGGTCCATTCTGGCATCAACCAGGTATGTTTTGGAAATATTTGAGAGGATAGAGATTATAATCAAAGAAAAAATCTAATAGAGTACATAAAACAAAGCGAAATTAAAAGATAAATTTTCCCTATATATTAATCCTATGTGATCAGTCAATCAAAAAATATGGTTTTTTAGTGTTTGCGTATGATACTAAAATCCTAGAATACCTACTCGTCCTCACACGCTCAAATGTAACTGGACCTTGAGAATGTTGGAAATACTGAGAGGGGGGTGAATCAATGTTTCTTTTCAATTGTTAATTTTACCAGTTAGATCACTTATATTTAGAACACAAAATAAATAATGATGGAAAATATATTATTATTAATTTCTTCTCTATAATAAGTAAAGTAAAATAATGATATAGGGCTCCAACCCTAGATGAAGACTCCAATCTTCCAGGCTTCAACCTGTATTGTGCCAAGCACCGAATTGGTCTTTCAAAGGCTCCAACCTTGTCAATTTGAGGCACCAACCTCTAGGGCCCCAACCCTATCTTCCAAGGCTCCAACCTTGTCACTTTGAGGCACCAACCTCTAGGGCTCCAACGCTATCTTCCAAGGCTCCAACCTTGTCACTTTGAGGTACCAACCTCTAGGGATCCAACCCTATCTTCCAAGGCTCCAACCTTGTCATTTTGAGGCACCAACCTCTAGGGCTCCAACCCTATCTCTGGTACATGCTCCAACCTGGTATCTTGAGGACTCCAATCCTCTAGGGCTCCAACCTTGTCTTCCAAGGCACTGACCTTGTCTCTATGAGGCTCCCACCTCTTGGGCTCCAACCCACAGCTTCACTTCGTCAAAATATATTTGGTTATTCTTCACGGCTCCCAAAGTATTCTTCAACGAGCCCTAACAATCTTCAGCAACGCCTTCACTTAGTCTCCACATCACCTCATGAATGACAAACTTTTATTCTTAGAAGGTGTCACCACTTCTCTTCATCGTACCCAAACAATTTCTCCAAGGTACCTCATGATGGATTCATTGATGCATCGTCATCTTTCAAGATCACTCAATGCTTCTTAACAAAATATATTCATAGTGTCTTTAATATGCTTCCCCATGAACTCTTCAAGAGTTCCAAGTACTTATTACTCCAAGGGCCCTAATACTCCATTGTTTAAAAGCTTCACTTCTCTTCTAGTTTGTTATGTTAAGCTTGCCTTAGAATGATGCCAATGGTTTGCTACACAAAAGGTGCCACAACTGATTAATAGATCAAACCTCCACAAGACCGTAACAAGGCCTCACAAATGTCACTGCTTCGAGGTGTTATTTTCTCCACTTTTATTCTAAGTTTGAGCCTTAATAAGACTCTAACAGGTGACTGCTTATATTCCTAAGCATTTTTGAGTAGTTCTGAGGTCTTGTAGCCTAGAACATATTCGATCTCCAAAATGAGCTTTCACAGGTGTCTCCACAGATCCAAAGTGTAGTTTCCTTGCAAATCTAAACCTTTGAAAGTATGTAATAAGACTATTGTTGACTATGTGAACTTCTACAAGAATAGTTCAATGCTTGTCAAGTTTTATCATTGTTTGAAGGACTAACAAAATAGAACTGTAGGTTTGTGCTTCCAGAAGGACACACCCAAGCTTGTATATCCGAGGGAAGTGTAACCACAAGTTAGCAAACAGGTGGCCAATCCATGTTTCTATGAGCCTCCACGAGATTGGTGTACTTCGTGCTTCTTCTCCAATAGGTCCGAGCTGTTTTTATTCTCTATGGATCTGAGTTATGCACTTAAAGAGGATTTGAGCTCCATACAAGTGTGAATTATGCCACCACACGTCCAAGGAATAGGTTTTACTCCAAATGTGAGCTTATGCCTCAATCTCATATATACATATGTTGCAGAAGGTCGATGTCACATATATACATCGCATTGCAAGGCTATGTAACAAATTCGAGACCAATGATTAATGTGAAGGAAATTTTTGAATGAATCTTAAATGGAGAAACCCACAACAGAAATCACTTATCACTGAACAAAATCTGCACGTCCAAATTTAGTTGTCAAATTACAACAACATTATTATGAGTATGTTCTTGAAAGAAGTTAGAATATTTTCATTCTTCTGAAATGATTACTTAATAAAGAGACTGCGGGTTTCTGTGGTCCGAGACTGTCAGACGTCTTTGTTTCAAAATCCGAACTACCACCACCTTGATTTTTCCCAATTTGTGCTCCTCGCTTATTTATCCTCTACGTATGTATTTTCCAGATGTTGTTTAACGAGTATGGGAGTATGTGGAGATCACTGAGGCTGTTGTTTTCATATTGAATTCAACGCATCATTTATATATATATATATATACATATGTTTGGGAGCCGACAGTCATATTTTTAGTAGCCAACATATCTTTAGTATATTATTAAAAAAATATCTGCCTGCCATGTGATGCAGGCATTACATATATCTACAATGTGATGGATCATATAAGAGCTTGTCTGCCACATGAAATATGGATCATGTAAGACCTTGTCTGCCATGCAAGTGTTGTATCCTGTGAGTGATGTATTAAACTATGCTGCCAACATTATGTCTTCCACATGAAAGATGGATCATGTAAGACCTTGTCTGCCATGCAAGTGTTGTATCCTATAAGTGATGTATTAAAATATGCTGCCAACATTATGTCTTCCATGTATGTTCATAGGGAATATGTATGCCATGTTTGTCTGCCATTAATCAAAGTTAGTTCATTGTTGTTAATAAGGAATTTATATGTTGTTTCAAAACATATTTGGAACCAAGGATTATGTTTATTAAATATGAATGGTAGTGTGTATCGTAGCATAAGGTAATGTTAGGTAATGTAAATGTATGGTAGCATAAGGTAATGTTTGGCAGTGTAAATGTATGGTAGCATAAGGTAATATATGGTAGTGTAAATGTATGGTTAGGGTTTTAGGGGTTTTATAGGAAGGTTTAGAATTTAGGATTTTATAAGAGAGGGATTTTAAGATTTTATGGGTTTAGGATCTAGGGTTTGCGCAACAACACAGGTATTAGTATAGACATAGGGTTTTCATTATCTTAAACAATGACATCATTCTATTGACATCAATGACAACCTTAGACCAAAAAAATCCCCCTTATATCTTGTGAATGATGGCACAACGTCCTGAAAGAACTGGCGATGCCCCCAATAAACTGAAGAAAATCAACCAAGGTAAGGTTAGAGGATCTAGTGTTGCCTGCACCGTCACCTATAGGGAAGGCTGCCCTATTTTTGGCCACTAAGTACCGTCGTCCCATGTGAGTGTTCGAGTCTTGAGATTCTTGGTAATTCAATGACCAGTGCCGAGTATTAGACAGGTTACGTAACTCCGAATAATACCACACACAATGTGCCTAAGCTTAACCCCCTTAGAATTGGGTCTCTGTTGCGCTTGGTTTTTCTTTGTCGTGGGTGGATAGAAGAATTTGAAAGTTCCTTAAATAGTTAACTTCTAAGTTTCAAAATGTAGACTGACCAAGGTGACTTATTGGATGCCTACGCCCTTGGTCCTAACTTAAACTATAAATTCTCTTACGACCCCTGTGGGGAGAGTTTAGTGAGTTTGGTTAAGTTAGTTTTAGGTGTCTTTGATTTACTTAGGGTGTGAATGTGTGTGAAAAAAAGGTGAACAAGTGCATAGTTTGAATGTGTGGATATGTGGTGATCCTTTTCAAAATCCCCTATTTAAACTATGTTTGGTTGTTCCTTGCTCAAAAGAAAAACATGTGCGAATATGAGCCACTTCCAATGTTTCCTAGTTAATATAAATGATCAACTATAGGGAGATGGCGAGTTATAAACAGAGAGTCTTCATATGCTTTCCTGGGATCACCCCAAAGGTGCAAAGGAAACATATATTTCTTACTCTCTAAAGACAATTCGATCCTGGTCCCGAATACTAGTGCAAATTTAAATTGAACTAAAAACTAATGAATTTTACACTATAAAAATGAAAACGATTTAGCTAAGCATGCTTGGACTGGGGCCACTTACTTTTTCTAATTAACTAAGCGTTTTTTGGTGCCTAAATTCACAAAACATAAATTATTTCGGAATGCAAGTTTATTTGCCTCCTACTTAAACTAAGTGTTAACTTTGCGAAAATCAACTTGAAAAATTAAAACTAACACCTAAACTACGAAAACGCAACTAAAAGTGAGCTTTAACAAGTTGTGGGACACCTCAACCAGTGCTGGCAGATTTATTATGGGCTTCCAATCACTTTACAAGCAAGAAATAAATGGAAATAATAGAAAATTCCTACTTCTGGTTTCCGTGCGCAAAAGGAGAGAGAGGCGTGAAGGCTACGCGTAGGTCACTACTAAACACATGCGGTAGGGCGCACCTGTCTGTAAAAAAACCGTGCAATTTTCCTGCAAAGAAATTTTTGGGAGCTCTTCAGCTTCAATCTCTCAGTAAGGATGAATCAGGCAGTGAAGGAGAGAAAGGGGGCAATTCTAGCCCAACTCCATAGCAAAGAAAGAGGCCTCTGCATAAAGGTACAACCACATAAACTTGGAAATAAAAGTAAATTCCTGTGTATGTGTGTTTGGTGCACAAATGCACCAAATCACACATGCTTAAGAGGAGTGGTTTTTCCCTCTTAAGTTCTTGGTCACAGGCAGAAAATAAAGGGATTTAAGCAATTTAGGGAGCATGCTAAGACATAAACATAGTAAATAATTAAATAGCATGCATATTAAAACATACAAACAAAACTAAAACAAATAATAAAAAATATCGAAATAGAGTCAAAAAACTTCAATAATCCAAATGGTGGCGCTTACGTCCCCTCTTATTGAGTGTTGGTAGGAATAAAGCATGAAACGTTTACCCACTTTCCAAGGGGCCCCTAGAACTAGGGAGTTCAAAGACCTGATGCAAGGATGTCTTTACTTCCAAGCTACCTTGCACAAATTATCGCTCTATATACTCTAGTGGACTGGAGTTTTTGGGTGGCCAACAATTGAGTCCCCTCTATCTCTACTCCGGATCACACAATGTTGGATTGCTTGGGGCAATTATGGCCATCATAACAATGTGTTCTCATATTATTCATCTCTTGGTGGCATTTTATAGGAGAATTCAAACTCTCCTTCCCTCTCTTGGTACATTGATGGATGTTGGCCTAAGAGAGGAGGATGATTCCATTATGTGCCACATTTATTCCATTGTGTGCTCCCTTGAGGTCCTAAGGAGGCTTAGGCAGTTGTCCATAGGTAGCCTCAAGTGTGGGATCAATGCCATGGAGTGTGCCTTGTGGTCTTGGAAAGTGACGTCCGCAACTCTCAAGTATGCGCAACCTTTTGAGGAAAATCTGCGCAAAGGCGCATTTTGCTGGTTGCTTCAGTGCACAATTTGATTTTCCTTCTAGACCTTAGAGATTTTAAAATATTTCAGATTCTCTAATGTGCCTCGGCCCTGTAAATCCTTCTTCCCGACGTTTAATAATGTCATCGTTTCCTGTCCGATTTTCTAGTGATAACAATGATATCATTTATCCACAAATCCTCAAACATTATGTCTTTGCAACCTGGTCGTTTCCATCAGTAGATTATCCTACAGTTCATATTCCTTCAATCTGCATGGACCACTAGCTCATTGCTTGTCATAATGTTAACCATAATCCATATTTCGCATACATCACAATATTTTCTTATAACTGCTACCATCAGCGAACTTTGATATTATGATTAGATAAAACATTAATCAAATCAATAAAAATATTTACTACTAATGTTTCAAATATCTTTTCATGTGCATAAATAAAATGTAAATAAAATATTGAGACATTACTATTTTAACAATATTTCACATGCGTTATTACATGATTATTAGAACAGACACATATGATTATGACATGTTTTGGTCCATCTATATCACATGCATAAGGTAAAATACATAACGATTATCAAGGCATGCTCATTTATTCACTCTTCACGTGCATTATATGAAAAACAATAAATACATTTACCTTTTCCCACCAGAGTACAGTAAAATTAAAAAATTCACTATAGTACATTTCAAATAAATGCCATAGTTATCACTATTTCTTCACACATATTTCAAAGTTAAAACATGATATTAAGTATTATTTCCTTTACACAAAAAACATTCTTTTCTAACAAAACAACCACCACAACTACCCATTTTCTTTTATAGAAAGACTAGCACATTAGCTATCTTCTTTGCACATGCAATAAAATAAACTTTATCCAAGAGAAAATAGCCCCTTGGCTATTACTTTTGGTCCATAAAAATCTGTAAAAGAAAGCTAACACAATGGATATTGTTCTTATGCATGAAAATTCATATGCTTTTCCAAAAGAATCTTTCCAAAATAAAGTTTAACACAATATAGCATGCAAATACATGTTTTCTTTTCCAGGAAACCTAACAAAATTGAACATGCAAAAATATTTATCTTTTCCAAAGAATCTAATGCAATAAATCATGCAAAATAAAATTCTCTTTCCAAAGAATCTAATACAATAATGCATGCAAAACATATTTCATTTTTAGGAAAATCTCTCACATTTATTATTCTTTTTATGCATGCAAATTCATTTTTATTTTTTTTACATGAATTACATATTTTCTGTAAGTAACACTCTTCAGTGAGAAGTAAATATTTTATTTACCTTATTGCAATAACTTTTTGAACCATGGGCTATGTGGAAATCCTATTTGGAAATTTAAATGTTAAATTATTTTAATTTTATTTAAAAGATATTTGTAGAAAGCCATGGCATTTATGGGGAAAAGACACTAGATGAAAATTTTCATTTACCAGAACAGTGAGACATCTACTCCCATCCTAAGGGAGAAATCATCTCAGTTGGAAACAAAATCCAAGGAGGGTAGGAAATAAAAAAACCAGAGGCATATGAATAAAGGAGACTGGGAAGTCTTTGATTCCTTAAATAGGATGTTGTGGAGGAAGGGTAGGACATTGCCAATTAGGGTATTCTTGAGCTAGTGTGTGGCTAGTGGAATCCCTAAGTTTCTAGGCTAGACTACATAATCTTGATGCCCGAGAATAGAATTTGTTGGGTCACGAATTTGTTGGGTCACTATGAAGTATTGTTCAGGAAGAGAAAAGGCTCAAGGGAAGAAATGGAAGTGATTTCCATTCTCATTGGTTAGGAGGATTGGTATTTCTCCTCTATCATTTCCTTGATAGCCTAAATCTAACCAGATAAGTGCTTTTCTTTCCAAACATACATTATTTTTATAAGTAAATTAGTTCACAGTTATATTATTTCCAAATAAAGAAAATATAGTTCACAGTTCAATTCATGTTAAATGATGGTTGGCGACAACGAAAACATTATATTCTTTGTTACAGTAATAATCCATGAGACAATGTACAAAGAATTGGGCAAGAGGTACTGATGTTATAAACCCTTTTCCTTAAATAAACCTTAAGATACAACATAAAAATGATTTAAAAATGAGAAGTAGGAGTTCCCAAAGAGAATTCGGAAAGGCCGCATGCATATAGAAGGAAAAATTGATTGTGAGTAGAGTTTATGCCCAAAATAAAGAAATTGAACTATAGTAAGTCTAATAATATTAAATCTTATGGAAAAGCCCTCACTACACATATGTCTCACCTATGAAGGGAGAAAACAAGTAAATATTACTACCTCTATATAAACTAAAGGAAGGAAATGAACTAATGGAAAGAGAATTACCTAATAGGAACCCCAAATTCTTTCTCGAGTGGAACACTTCTCTGCATCCATTGTTCAATTAGAAAACAAACCCAAAATTATGTTGTATCAAAATAATATAAAATTAGCTAATCTAGGTAGGCAATACCTACAATAAGGTCAGCTATGACACGCCTCCAATACATCTAAAAATCTACCCAAACCTTAGACTAGGCCATAAACGTTTGGGGGCTTAGTGTGGATTTTTCTATACTTGAAACACTAAAAAAAAATTCTCAATACTTTTCTGCAAGCGTTCCATCCAGAGGATACCGAAACTAGAGAAAATAAGTAAAAGAAACATAACACTAAGAAACCAGATGGAGGAAATTACCAGGTTAAGTATGTTTATGCGAAAAGACACCTCCAGGGAAACACTTCTACCACCGTGGTTGTAGAGGCTCCTCGATGGAAAGAACAACAAGAATGAAACCCTGCTTGGTACCAGTGAGGAGTGTGATTACCTTGAATGACCCCTTCCTTTCTAGACCATAAATCCCAAAAAAATAATTGTTCGGAACTTTGGATCTGACTCCTTTTCAATCCTAAGATTTTCCACGCCACTTGGAAAAAAAATGGGAGGATCTAAAACATTTGAATGAGTGATTTCATGCATATTTAGGTCATCAATATTCACCAACCTAAGAAATCCAAATTATACACATTATATATGCGAAACAGGGACTATGCAAGACCAATACTCCGGAAATACCTATTATCATAAGTATCAACTAAAGTTACAAGGTTACATTTTAAATAATGAAAGATTCCAACAATAATCCAAAGTTAATCGTTAAATAATGTGCACATTTATAAAACGGAAATTCAGTACTAGAGGAAGGTATGTTACAGATGGTATCAGAGCCACATGTTACAATATTGTGACCTTATGACCTGAATACAGTTAAAATAAGAAATTAAAGCCTTTTATCCAATTAATAAGGATATAATTTGTTTTTTAAATCAAAGTAAAAAGAGAAGTGAATGAAGTCTTCCATGAGTCAAACCACTACACTGGTACAATGTGGATATTCACAATAATTCTTATCTTTATTTTTCTTGTTATGTTAGTGTTCTCTCATTATTGTCTTTTGTGCACATGTCAGATCTACATATTTGTAAGCTTTCAGCTATTCAGATCTCTCAATTTTTGCATTGATCAATTCTTTGCAACACTTTTTTTATTGGTGTTTAAAAATTGGCTCTATGAATATACAATACTATGGTAGTGGTTGCTCTATTATTATTTTTTATTTACGAGAAAATAAACTACTTCTTCAGGAAGTTGGCCATCATAATTATGGAAGGAAACCTCGGTAAAAGCCATGGCATACAAATTTCAATATGTTCATCGGAAAAAATTGAAACTATGTCATTCTAAGTTATATTTCCAAATTTGTTAGCACATTTTCGGTATGAATCAGCCTTTAAGAGTATTGAAAATTACGTAATGGTCACATGTCTTGTACTATAATGTCCAGAAATGAATCTTTGTAAAGGGATTACTCTTAACTTCAATTGTTTTACCTAGGAACAAGTTTATGATTATGGAAATGCTACCCTTCAATGTCAGTCTTGTCATGAATATGGCATATATCCTACTACTTCCCTCTCCATAACCCAACTACTAAAGAAGAAGGGACTAGAATCATAATTCTATTGTTAGATAAATTGCAAACAAAAAGTACACTAGCCTAGATCCATCTTAACCTCAGATCTATCAATATTCGAGAGGGATCCAATCTCTTGAGGTGAAAAGCTGTTTTTTTTAGTGAAAAACCTGAGGAAATATTTTCACCTCGAGAGATTTGATCCTTCTTGATGCTTTATAGATCTCGGTTTAAGATGGTTCTAGTTTGGTTTTATTCATGTGTGGTCATACAAAATTTGTTGAACATCTAATTATTTTTTATGATTTTAAATATGCTAAATATGTCTAATATTAATTTGGTCAATTTAATTTTAACTTTTCTTAGCTACCTCAATTTGTTCAGATGAGAGACATTGTTAGTAACTTAAGTGATGAAATAAAAAATTTAAGTGCAAAGTGACAATGTAACAATGTTGAATGATAGAAAATTTGAATAATAAGAATATAGTCAATTACAAACAATCTTCATTATGATCAATCTAAAACTATTTTATTCTATTATTCTTATTGTCACACCTATTATTTATTGTCTATTACTGCGTTTGAATACAAAGTGTTTAACATTGTTGAATGATGGAAAATGGGAAGAATAAGAATGTATCCAATTAAAAATAGTTTACAGTTTCAGGAAGAAGACATTTCGGGTAAGTGAACATTTTATTTAGGATGAAAATTCAATTATTGTATTTATGGTTTAATTACTGTAACATAGAAGTCAATTCACATCCTAATAATTGGTATGTGCTTACACTAAGAGAGAGTGTGTATGTTTTGGGGGTGAAATGGAGATATATATGGAGGGTGGTGGTGGGGGGGGGGGGGAGAGAGGGAAGAAGAGAGAGGCAAATATAGGGAGGGAGTAAGTGATATAGATATGGAGAGATAAGTGCTAGAGAGAGAGAGAAGGGTAAGACAGAGAGAGGGAGTGGAAAAGCAAGGGAGAGAGAGAAAGAGATATGGATAGATATGGAGAGAGATTATGTATGTTTGGGGGGTGATATAGAGAGATAAAGAAGAAGAGACAATGGGATATATATATATATATATATATATATATATATATATATATATATATATAGGGGGAAGAGATGTGCTTACATTGAAACAAATGCACACTATTAATAGAATTACTTTGAAATTAATGTAAATGATACATCTAGTCGCATCAAATCACAAATCAACATCTACACTAAAATCGATACATCTAGTGCAAACATTCTAATAGGATTAGAAATCAACATCTACACTAAAATCAATGCATCTACTACAAGCAATCAAATAGGATTTGAAACCAATATCTACACTGAAACTAATGCATCTAGTGCAAGCAATCAAATAGGAGTAGAAATCAACATCTACACTAAAATCAATGCATCTAGTGTAAGGAACTAAATAGAATTAGAAATCAAAATCTACACTGAAATCAATGCATCTAGTGTAATCGATCATATAGGATTAAAAATCAACATCTCCACTGAAATAAATGCATCTAGTGCAAGCAATCAAATAGGAGTAGAAATCAACATCTACACTGAAATCAATGCTTCTAGTGTAAAGTATTATATTGTATTAGAAATCAATGTCTACACTAAAATAAATGCATCTAGTGCAAGCAATAAAATACAATTAGAAATTAATATCTAGACTGAAACCAATGCATATAGTGCAAGTAATCAAATAGGAGTAGAAATCAATTTCTACACTGAAATAAATGCATATAGTGTAAGGTATTAAATAGGATTAGAAATAGACATCTACATTTAAATAGGATTAAATAGGATTTTCTCAAATTCTTTTAATAAATTAAGAGAATGGCCCTCCTTTACTTCTTTCAATTGTTCTTCCTCATTTAACTTCTTATTTGGAAAATTCTAAGAATTGACAACAGGTTGTTGAGCAGCCTTGTGTGACACATTCTTGTGTCATCATTATTTTTGGAACTCTCTCCTGGTTGGAGTGAGATTAATGGAACAATATTCATTAGTTTTTTTCCCTTTATCAGCTTGTTTTACAGATTCTTGTTGAACTGTCTGATTTGTTTGCATCGATGTAGTGTCTTGAATTCTTGATCTCTTCCTTGACTTGAGATCATATTTTTTATGCAATTATGTTTGCATAAAATATGTAAATTTCGTGTAGTACTCTTCAATTTCATCATCATCCAAAGGCACCTGAGTTTCCAAGTTTGAATATTCATTTATGAGTACTTCTCCCTCCTCTTCATATAATGTAGAAATTTTATCGTCTTGCTCCTTAATAGTTTATTCCACTACTTCCTTTGATTCATATTCAATATATCTTGGTTGTGTCTGGTCTTGATCTTTTTTATCTCTCAACATGATCGGTAGTGGTTGTCTCCTAAACTCAGGATTGAAATTTCTATTTTGTCTGTGTTGAATATCTCTTGGAGGGTTCTTATTTTCCAATTATAACTTAGCAAGCTTGTTTGAGAGATTTCTAATGAACTTATTCATCTCATCAATCTTATGTTCATGAGAATCGTTAGACTCACTAGCAGCCTTCACTTATTCTTTCCCTTTCTTCTTGTAATCAATATGATATTTGGCTTTAGCTTTCCCTGCAGCAGACAAGTTTTCTTCGATATCCAGTGCATCAATTTGAATTTGGTATAATGTATGAGACCTTCTGTCTCTCAAAGTGAAACCAAAATCAAATTCAAATGCTCCTGGAAACACCACTTTTTCTCCTGTAGGTGGTGGTTTTATTTCTGCTGGAAAACTATTATATAATTTATTGAATCCTTTTATGAATTTAGTTACATCTTCCTTTGGTTTTATTTTAATTTCATTAAATTCAGTCAAAAAATAACTGTGATATTTCGTCTCACTCCATCTCTATGTAAACATATTTTCTAGTTCTTTCCAAGTGTTTATAGAGTTAGCAGGAAGTGTTTTGAACCACTTTCTTGTTTCTCCATCTAGTGACTATACAAATAATCTGATTAGTACATCCATATATTCAACATTCAAATTCTCATCAAAAGCACATAAAGAAGCAACACGCTTTTCTATTGTTACATCATCTTCCCCTGTAAATCTAGGCAACAATTTGAGATAATATCGGGGCATGGAATTCATTGGTTGAGGAAGATTTAATGGTGCATATTTGTTCAACAGGAAATCTGGAATCACCATATTTTGATTTGGAAGATGAACATGAGACCCTCCTGCCTGGAATACAAATATTTGAGGTGGAATAACAGAAATAGGAACTGGTTGACTCACAGTAGAAATTTTTTGATGAAAAATTGAAAAATCAAATATTTGGATTTCTTTAATTTCAGGAAAAGAAAAGGACACAAGCTCAAAATATTATTCTTCCAATGTGGGTTATGGAAAAATACTCTAAGGATTTAAAACTCCTTCTTGAGAAAAGAGAATATTCTTTAAAACTTCTTCTGAATGATATGGTTTTGGAAACTGAGAAACAAAATTGGTACCAAGGTATGATAAAGTAGGGTTTCGGCTTACTGGGGATTTTTCTCTCCAAACTCTCCGAGAAAATAACTTCTTTGGGTCAGAAAGAACAAGATATTTTTGTTGTGAGGCCTTCTAGGAGCCAGGACTGCTTTATTGGTGAGAGACTCAACCTAGACACTTTCTTTTCCCACTAGATAAAGAAATGACAATAGAGAGCACCTGGGGAAAAATAACTTCATACTTCATTCCCCAGCAACAACGCCAAAAAAATTGTATCTTGAGAGACAACCTCTGGCTGTAATATCCATTTTTTAGAAATATCGCAAGTCTATTCCAGAGATAGACTGTGGGGGCATTTTCTGGATATGTCTCCTTCCAAAGAAGGGAGAGATCCAGAGGCTACCTGGGCCTTCACAGACTCTGTCTATAGATATGTGAAATTCCTTCCTCAGGAATTGCCCAAAGAATGGGGCTGCAACAAATGTATGAATATACAATAGATCTACAACGTTATTTTATGAGCTGTGAGACAAGAAGATGAAAATATAGCCAAAAATAATGTTATAGCAGCAAAATATGGTACAATTCTTGAGGAAAAAACCTCTCAAGAAAGGCAATGCAAGCCTCAACAATACATGTACATGGAAATGGAAGAACACTGCTATTTCTGCATAAACCCCGACTATGAGGACGCAGTCTATGATAGAATTCTGCTGCAAAATGGTGTCAATACATGAATATGACAATATATGGCTAGAATACAATAGGAGAGAAAAGCTCTAACCCTTATAAACAACAATACATCAATCCTCTAAAGGATTGGCTGAAATATACAAAATGGCAAAAATGTCGGAGTAGCTGGGCAGCTACTGCAACTCTAAAACTAGAAATACATAGAGAAGGCTGAATAAGATGAAAAGATCTGAATTAAACCTCCTCCAATGGATCTACAAAGTGGAAGGCTGATCCTTACACTTGAGATCTCACCCTCCAATCAATTTGCAAAACCTCGCAGCAAATGCACTCTGAAAATAATGCAGCTATTGGAGCAAACTTAGCAGTAGGGGCAAGAATATGAGTTGGCCTGATGCCAAGATCTACAAATAAGCTCTCAAGCTTCCAAAATGATCTTCCAAAGGCAAGAAAGACTCTCCCTCTGAAAAAAAACAAGCAATGGAAGAGGTGTTGTGAAGTCTCCACTACAACACCCTACAACACAATATTATGCTGCTGCGGCAATAACACTGTCCTGGAAGAAGATTCTTTGCCCTTGAGCCAAGATATGTGGAAAATGAAGAACCATCCTTCAATAGGCCTCTCAAGAAGGTGAGGAAATCCTAAACAGGAGTTTCCTGGCAATTCTTGCTAAGTAGCAAGGAATGCTCAACGTCTGAATAGACATGAAATCATAAAAATATGCATGAATGGAAATGGATATCCTTCTCTCCATATATAGAAAATGAAGACTCTCCATGGGCCCTACTTCAAATTATGGTTTCCCTCCCTCTAGAAGCTTCCATCCTACATTGTCATGTAGTGCTTTCCACCTCATACCCTGCACTGGTTGACTTGGTCAAACCTCTTTGCAAATATCTCCTTTCACACATGAGGGTGTGAAATTTGGTTCCACGGTTGATCCCTTTTCATACTAGAGGGATTTTAGTTATGTTTTTATTATCAATTGGGCCTCCTTACCCAATTATTCATCTCCTAAATGAATTTAGACAAAAATTAATGTTCCAATTTATTAAAGAAAAATTTCGAACATTACAGTCCTCCCCTCCCAAATGTTGCTTGTCCCCAAGCAACTGCAAGGATAGAACTGAATAATCTCCACTCAAGGCATGGAGTCTAGAATATAATGAGGAAAATCTCCCTCATGTGGATCCTCCATCCCCAAGCAATTATCCAAACAAAATGAGCCACCTCCCAACAAGGCAACTCCTGAAAATCTCCTTCCACCTCAAGCTCCAGAAATGAAGGTGGGCTGAAAATATGATTATGGTAAGCATCATAGCCTACCCCATGCTGTCCTTCTCTCCACTTATGCCAATTTTAGAGTGTGTTATGATCCTGGGTTGCAAAATTATTTCCCTCAAATGGAAAATTGAAGAACAATCCTCCAAAGAAGGCTCCTCCAACAATGAAGAAGGAGCTGACCCAAAACAATCCATCCATGAAGAATACGACATGGTCATCCTGGAAAATACTAATGAGAATTTTGTTGAAGTTTTTACATGATGATACATGATTCAAACAATTTCTCACAAGGATACAGTGCAGTCCCATCCACTGCAACTTCAAAAAATTACATGGCAAGCAATGTACATGCTTCATCACATCTACTAAAGGATAGTAAATGGCTGAATGTAACAACAATACATGATCAAGCACTTTGCCCATGGCTGTACAATGGATGAATATCAATCTTATGGCCCACCTCAAAAGATAACAAACATTTGGCTGTGGTGGCCATATCTCCTCTCATGCTCCCATTAGAACATGTAGTGCAGAAATTGTGAGAATTCTTCCCACTCAAGGACACATCCAGCTCATGTATCTCCCTCATAATCAAGCCTCCCATAAAAATCTGATCTATATCAGCAAATGAAGACATGATCAGCAGAAAAATGAAGAAAATGCTGAAGGTTACAAGTGATGCAAGAAGGTACCAACAACTTTCACAGTAGTAACACCGCAGTTTTACAAGTTGTTGCTTGATAAAAGTACATGGAAAAATGTTTCTTTTTACATGGTTAATCATGCATGTCTTTATATGATACATGCTATAGTGCAGCAACTAAAAATATATGTGGTGATAAAACATTTTCCCAAGGCCACAAAAGAGACAGCTGCCTCCATCATGTAGATTGGCCCAATACAACTCATGGAGCAATTTGACAAGCTTGCCCTCTTGTGAAGCAATGCACTGCATAAGAATGGTAAGAGTGTGCAAATCAATGAATGTATAAACAAAATTCTCACCATATGTTGGAATTAAGATGGTACATGGGTCCATACATGAGTCCTCCATAGTGTTTTGGCATGCTATGAAGAAGAATGAACCATGTGTTGCAAGAAGATAACCCTCCTTATGCTTGAAAACCCAAGTCAAGAAGAATATGCCATAGATGTCTCTATCATCATTACCTCCTCTTTTTTCATAAAGTGCAACAAATATGAAGTGATCCTGGGACCTATGGCTTATGGATCCACCATATTTCCGCTGGGCACACTTCATCCATAAGTCTTTGCTCCCAAGTGATAGCGCTGTGAGCTTTTGAAAATAAGCCCCTGTCAATACAAAACTCTGTTCTTTAAGACGCTCCTTGTTAAATATTCCTTCAATAATGATGCAACAAATATGGAATACTCCCCAAGATGGAAGAGTTTCCAAATCATCTAAGACCAAGGAGATAATTCCATCTCATCCTCCTGCAACATCATGTAAAGTGTGAGAGAAAATCTGCTCTTGCTCTCCCAAAAACAAGAAAAGCAACAAAACATTTTGCTGCCTCCCCATACCTCCATCATACAACTCATGTGATGAAGACAAAATGAATGATATCATAATCACATCAACATCATGCACCCATACTCTATGTTCCTCAATGATGCAAGTATCTTTCCTCCTACTCTTAGAAAAAATGTATGCCAAGTGATGGTCAAACTCTTTCAAGAGTAACCAGTGCAGCCAAGCCTCCTGATGCCTGGTATCATATATCTGCAAGTAAACTCCTAAATCCTTACCCATAAACCACATCCACTCAACCTCTTGTGGATGCTTCCTTCTTCTCCTCATCTTGGTACTCCTCCCATGAGGGCTACCATCCTCCCAAATCAAATTCCTATCTTTTCACTTCATGGGATTTTGAAATGAAACCTCTTCAAGGATCAATGAGACCCTATCAAGACCCAAATAGGTGGTAGGAAAAAACCTCCCATCATGATGTGTATGGCTCAAGGCATGTCCAACACAAGCATGAGAGATTTTATCCATCCTAATATGTCTTCCATCTTCTATCTACTCTTGTGAGAAAGGAAGAAAATCATTGCACTCCATGGTGTGTTGAAGTGCACCTCTAATGAGATCTCTCCTTGAGACCTCCCTCCCATCCATAGTCTTCCAAAACCCTTGAGGTCTTGGATCTGAAAGTAGAAATTCCTCTTTGATCTGAGAGGATCTCATTGAGAAAGTGTCATCTTGAAGGGAGAGAGGGTTTCTCACTGCAAGATGTCTACCATCATTCTTCAAGGCTTCAAACCCCAACCTCCAATGTGATATGTGTTTGTGCTCAACCTATTCTCCTAAATTGAGTTCATTAATTGTCAACCAGGGTCAGTAAACTGCTGAAGTGAAGTGCACCATATGTGCCTAAGTAACCTCTTCCTACTTCGTTGTGTCTAGTGTTTTATGACGTTTTTGATCTTTTTATGGTTTTATGTTTGAAAAGGGAAGGAGCCAAATACTGGTGCAAAGAAGCTATTGACTATGTAAAAACAGAGTAAAGCCTAAATTATGATGGTAAATAAATGCAAATGCTGAAACAAAACAGAGTCTAACTATGACTAGCAACCAACAAATACAAAGCTTGATAATGACTCTATTGTAAATTCACAACATGAAATTGAAATGAACCTGAGAAATGAACAAGCTAAGTGTAAATGAAGTTTTCTCCTAAATCACTAATCAAACAGATAACTTACAATGTACAACATCTTTATCCATGAATAAATATTTATTGGAAAATATGTGGAAAATAATATTTGTAACAAGGTAAAGTTTCTACTCTAAACTAGTTTCTACTTCTGTTTTGCAACTCAATTTAACACCATTAAACCTTTCTCAAAAGTTATAGATTTCCTTTCAAAAATAGTCTTTGAGAAAGAGGCTTGTTTGTGAAATGATAAAGAAGCTGCAAAATACTCCAGACCTTATAATAATACTATCTTTTGTCCAGATAATTGTGTATGAGTTTGAATTTTGAACAAAAGAAGTTTTGTAAATAATTAAGCCTGTGAGATTGAATTTATCAACTAAGACAAAGTAAGCTACAATGGACAATAGCTAAACTTGAAGTGTTAAAGCAATGAGTTAAAACTAAACTAAGATGCTATTAATCTACAATGAACAGTATTAAACTAAAGAGCCATTATCATACTTGAAAAGAAAGGACAAAGCTGAACCACATGCATTCTACCTTCGGAGTATTCTATTGAAATTGACATGCCATTAATCTATGAAATTACACAGTCCATCTTGTTCATCATGAATGATATGTTGGAAAAGTTTATTAGAACAATTCTGGTTGTATAACTCAATGCAATTGAAACATAAACATAAGACTGAAAGTAAATACTTATCTAAACTGTGAAAACAGAGCTAAAATACTTATCTAAATTATAAAAACAGAGCTGCTCAGGAGGCAGGGGTCCTCCGCCACCAGAGTAGCACATGAAATCTAGCTCAATATCGACTCAGCTCATGCAGCAGAATGATGCTTCTTTCATTAAAGGAGAAAATCTTCAAAAACAACGTATTACAGTCTTAGACAGCTTAACAACCAAACAGCCACCAACTAACCGCATCTTGGTCTCTCGAGTTATTTTTATAATGAAATTACATAACTACTCTATGAGAAAAAAAATGATAAGTGTCTTTCCCACTTCTAATCGAATTAAAACTCTTATTGAAGGTTGCGTACTTTGCTGCAGACAACTGTAGAGTCTGTGTCTCGGTAGAACTCTACCTCTTGGTTTTGGTTTCCCACGTGCATAACCACATGTAGAATTGTGCTCAGACTTTGTAGGGAGCAAGGAATGATGTGGATGAAGTCTGGAATTTGCCCATATGCGCCTTTCTTTGAGATGACACCTGTAACCCACTTAAACTCTAAAACAGCTGCGGAAAACAGGATCAGCTACGGAATGCGCGATCAGCTACGAAATGCCTGTATTCTGTAGCTATTTTGCAGAAAATTGTTAAAATAGAAAAAATCATGAAAATACAATATGTTAATCAATTTCATGTAACCTTTAAGCAATCCTAATCATTCTTCATTGATTTTAGGCTTATGAAGTGATAAAATAATGATGAAATGAAGTGAAGGTTTGTAAAAGAGAAGGAAATTCTAAGGCTCAACATACCCCCACTGCAAGACTATTGCATGTCCTCATGCAATTTCATCAAAAATTATTCCATGTGCTTTGAAACCTCTGTTAGAACATCCAACCTTATCTTTCTTCTTCTTTTGGCCCTAATCTATTTTCTAATCTCTGTTAACTTTTCAGAGATTAGTTCTTCATCTTCCTCTTGTAGTGGAGTGTCGAGTTTATTTTCAATAACCATGTTAGTTTTTCTTCTTCTGCTCCATCAAAAGATTTGGCAAAAGATTTTGTAATCTCCTTATGGAAGCCATCAAATTTCTCGATAAAATTTAGCCTCCCTGCTTGTTGTAGTAGTTCCTTGACTTATGGATATCCTTCCAAATACTTGACTTCAACTAATTCTGTCCTAACAATTAGCCACATTCCTTCTCTGTGCAGATTATCTTCCTTTCAGAATCACTTTTCTATTCTCGAAGCTAGATTGACTACAGAGTCTAATGCTTTATTTTTGAAACTGTATCTCTGTGTCTGAAGATGGATTAGTTGAAGAATGATGCTTCACCCTTAGAATTACCTTTCTGCACTTAGATATGGATTGGCTGCAAAGTGTAATGGAGGTGAATGGATGGAGGTAATTAAGCTATAAGGGAAAATGAAGTGGCTATGGATCTGATGGAGGATTTATGATGAACTTGTGGTGAAGTAAGTGAATGATACAATCTTAAGGAGATGTGGAATAGTAGGTTGGAATGTTGGATAAGGGATATGGCCAAGATATGTTAATCAATTCGAATGATAGGTTGTTTTAGGAAACATATGATCATACACATTGTATCTATTTCATGTTTTGACTTTTTGCTATTAAAATAATTTTCACAATTTACCTCAGAATTTTGACCTTGTTGATTGTTGTGCTTGATGTTGTTCCTTTGGTCCTCGTTGAGCATGTTGGTCTTCAAAACATAATCCTTCAATTTCCTGTAATTATCATCTCTTTGTAGGCTGTACAATTATGTCAGAACTGCTGAATAAGATGTGGTTGCAACATGCAATCTGTAAAAAGAAATGAAGTATGAATATGGAAAATGGATGTGAAATGTAATGGAGTGAAAGTGGAATAGGACTTGTGAAATGAAATGAAAATGGCGTGAGATGGAGTGAAAGTGGAATGCACTTGTGAAATGAAATGAAAATGGCGTGAGATGGAGTGAAAGTGGAGTGAGATGGAGTGGAATTGTAGAATGAAATGAATTTTCCAATTTCTCTCAAATGGTACATCAGACTTCCCTGAAATTTTCTGACATTGTTACCAATATTATTATGCATATTCCGACGAAAAATCTCTTCCATTGGTTACACGGATCTCCCGGAAAATGAGAAATGGTTGTAGGTGAAAGTGGCCAATTTATTGAAGAATACATACTGAAATTTTCTGAAATTTTCTGAGTTTATTCACCGTACCTCAATTCATTTACCATAAAAATTTCAGGACCAACGGATGTACAGTTTGAAAGTTATGATAAAATCAATTTCTGCCCTGTTTCACCCTTCATTTTGCCCAATGTTGCAACAAAAAAGTACGCCACGGACTCATTTTAAGGCCAAATTGAGTGATTCCAAAGGGAAACTATGTATTTTTACCTTCTCTACTGCCACATGCTTCCAGAATTTCATTTTGATGAAGAAAAGGTGCTGCTGTGCAAAAACACTCAAATCTGTCCTATTCTGTCCATAATGCTGAAAATTGAAAATCTGCCTGAAAAACCCTTCTGAAATGCCCTTAAAAATTGCTTTTTTTTCAAATTCTGTTCACGCCTTACTCAATTTATCATATTCTGAGAAAACCCAGAAGCTCAGAATTTTTTATTTCTGCTCCAATCTCTTGCAACATTTGCGCCAAAACTGCCTTCTGGAAAAAGTTGCAAAAAGACGAAAACAGGCTGCTTCAGCAATAGCTGCAGAAACTGCCACTTTCCGCAGCTGTGGTTGAATTGACAAGAATATGAACATGTTGCTACAAGAAACTAATAAAATGTACTGCTGTAAGTTGTTGTTGATTCCATAAAACCATTAGTCTTCATCAAAGCCAACATTCATGGTACAATTCTTACCATGCGAATAAATGTGTCGAAGTCAAGCATGGGAAGAAATCATTGGATTACCAATCAATAATGAAAATCGTTAACCAATGCGGGACAACTCACCGATAATGTAAATGAGTGTCAAGGTACCTCAGTGCATATTGACAGGGACGAATGAATGTGTCGAAGTCGAGTCGTCTGCAAGATTTGACAATCAAGAGACATTGTTGTATTCCCATTGTTATCAACAAGGAGGCTTGCCATTGATGAATGCAAGCTCCAAGGCACTTCAAATAATCTCTAATATTGATTCCACATAAAGTGTTGAGGTCGATGGGACAAGATCTGTTGGAAGGTGGACCTGAAGGAATTCTACATCATCCAACTCGAGCATAGAACAAAGAATGATTTGAAGAACCATGAAAGATTGAAACCATCATGAAATTGCAAAACTTATTGTGAAATTTTCCCGCCAGTTGCCTGGTTTTCAAACAAAGCTCATGTCCAATTGTGCCAGCAAGCTGGTTTTCACAATAGGACTTATTTTTTCTCTTTACTTTTTTTTTTTTTTTTTTTTTAATGTCCTACTCTACTTGAAAAATAAAATCTTGTTTAAGTACATGAATACTTCCAGTGGAACCATGTCTGTAACAAGATGATAGATAAACTCATATGCAGGTTTGAAAGACACTCATTGATATGTACCTGTATATGAGATGCTAATTGTCTTGATTTAGATGATGTCAGAAGATATTGAATAATTGAGCATTGGAATCCGATGACTGAATTGAACCAAGATTCAATATAATCTTGTCTTCCTTGTCTTTCCTCTATCATGAAATGCAAGTCTTCGGAGATGTGATCTTCATTCATAGAATATGGTGATAGGCATGCATGATATTTTTCAATCTCTGGTTCCAATATCTTCTCTTTATCAATAGACATCCATGATTCTTGGACCTCATCTGAGTCTTCTTCTTCTTTTGGTTGTTGTTTTTCAATGACAGCTGGTGAATTATTTTTCAATACCTCAGAATTGTAAGTTGATTGAGGTGTTTTATTGTTGGGGATATGAAATGGTTGTGGAGGTAGTGGAGTGGGGAACCTTTGGGGTGCTTGTGTGGATGGTAATGGGAAATGTTGAATTTAAGTCAAATGAGGGTGATATTGATGTTGTAGTGGAGGTAAATGGTATGGATAACATTGGTCATGGTATTGAGGATAGAGAGAGAAAGATTGAGGATATGGTGGATTTCCTTGATGGGGCCTTTGCCAACTTTGTTCCCAAGATTGGTTTTGAGGTTGGGATTGATATGGCCAAGGTTTCCAAGGTTGATTTTGAGGTTGGGATTGAGATGGCCAAGGTTTCCAAGGTTGGTTTTGAGGTTGGGATTGAGATGCCCAAGGTTGCCAAGGCAAGGGTGTTTTCCAATTACTTTGAGATTGTTGTGCACAACCTTGATACTGTGCATAAGGATATTGCATCATATTGGGTTGATGAGGCTGCCATAGTCCTCTTGGAGCTACATAACAAAGTTGCTCTTGTGCTTGATTTGCTCCATTATCCTTATGGTAAATTGCCTTCAACCCTGGTAATGATGGGCAATCTTCAGTAGTATGTGATCCTGCACAAATTTTACACATTTTAATGTTATCAAGTGGACATTCATGCAAAGCATGTTTCTTTCTACATTTAGGGAAAAATATAAATGAAGCAACTTTTTGCTTCTTTTGCATTCTTAGCATGTCAGTTTGTTCATTTAAATTACCAAGAATTTTTAGCAAATTGTTAGGTTCAGTTTGACTTACCAATCTTGATGCTGACTTACTTACTCTTGCCATAAATGGATCTTGAGGGGATCTTACACACTTTGCTTTTCCTCTTGATATGTTCTTGCACATTTCACAAATTTCTTGAAATGGAAATTGATAGACATCTCCTTTTCCCACAAGATTAAGAAGATCAATCCATTCATCCTTTATAGCATTTAGTAGGAGAGTTTTTAATGCATATGATCCTAAATTATGCAATTTAGATCTTTTGATATTATAAGTAAATCTCTCCACTAAATCTTCTAGGCTTTCATCCTCTTTTTGGTTCATCTTAAAGACTTCATTTCTAAGGTCATGGTGCATGCAATAACCTTTATATTTTTCCAAAATACTCTTTTCATATCATCCCATGTCCTTATAGAATTTGTTCCTAAAGTCATGAACCATCTAAGAGCTCTATCCTTCAATGTTGCCGGAAACAAATTCAATTTTTGCATGTGCAATGAGTAGCCATAAGATCTACAAATTATTTCAAATTCAAAAAGAAATGTTTCCGGGTCTTCTGATCTCATACCCTTGAAGTTAGGAAGTACATATGGATGGATGTTCTTCATTTGAATATTGATATCAGTTTCTTGAATGGGAAATCCAAAAGGATCTTCCTCATTGTCATCATCTCCATCCATTTCTTCAACCTGCTTTGTCACCTCTTCTTCTACCTGAAAAAATATGAATTCATGATGTGGATGTGTGGCTCTTACTGCACCACATGATATAGTGGGTGTGGTAGGTGATTGAAGTTTTTGTTTTTGTTTTTGTGGATGTAGGAAATCAGGATACCTAGTTACACTTCCCCGGCAACGGCACCAAAATGTTTGTGCTCAACCTAGTCTCCTAAATTGAGTTCATTAATTGTCAACCAGGGTCAGTAAACTGCTGAAGTGAAGTGCACCATATGTGCCTAAGTAACCTCTTCCTACTTCGTTGTGTCTAGTGTTTTATGATGTTTTTGGTCTTTTTATGGTTTTATGTTTGAAAAGGGAAGGAGCCAAATACTGGTGCAAAGAAGCTATTGACTATGTCAAAACAGCGTAAAGCCTAAATTATGATGGTAAATAAATGAAAATGCTGAAACAAAATAGAGTCTAACTATGACTAGCAACCAACAAATACAAAGCTTGATAATGACTCTATTGTAAATTCACAACATGAAATTTAAATGAACCTGAGAAATGAACAAGCTAGGTGTAAATGAAGTTTTCTCCTAAATCACTAATCAAACAGACAACTTACAATGTACAACATCTCATCCATGAATAAAGATTTGTTGGAAAATATGTGGAAAAGAATATTTGTAACAAGGTAAAGTTTCTACTCTAAACTAGCTTCTAATTCTGTTCTGCAACTCAGTTTTAACACCACTAAACCTCACTCAAAAGTTATAGATTTCCTTTTAGAATAGTCTTTTGAAGAAAGGCTTGTTTGTGAAATGATAAAGAGGCTGCAAAATACTCCAGACCTTATAATGATACTATCTTATGTCCAGATAATTGTGTATGAGTATGAATTTTGAACAAAAGAAGTTTTGTAAATAATTAAGCCCGTGAGATTGAATTTATCAACTAAGACAAAGTAAACTACAATGGACAACAGCTAAACTTGAAGTGTTAAAGCAATGAGTTAAAACTAGACTAAGAGGCTATTAATCTATAATGAACAGTATTAAACTAAAGAGCCATTATCATACTTGAAAAGAAAGGACAAAGCTGAACCACATGCATTCTACCTCCAGAGTATTCTATTGAAATTGACATGCCATTAATCTATGAAATTACACAGTCCATCTTGTTCATCATGAATGATATGTTGGAAAAGTTTATTAGAACAATTCTGGTTGTATAACTCAATGCAATTGAAGCATAAACATAATACTGAAAGTAAATACTTATCTAAACTATGAAAACAAAGCTAAAATACTTATCTAAATTATAAAAACAGAGCTGCTCAGGAGGCAGGGGTCCTCCACCACCATAGTAGCATGCGAAATCTAGCTCAATATCGACTCAGCTCATGCAGCAGAATGATGCTTCTTTCATTAAAGGAGAAAATCTTCAAAAACATCGTATTACAGTCTTAGACAGCTTAACAACCAAACAGCCACCAACTAACCACATCTTGGTCTCTCGAGTTATTTTTATAATGAAATTACATAACTACTCTATGAGAAAAAAAAGGATAAGTGTCTTTCCCACTTCTAATCGAATTAAAACTCTTATTGAAGGTTGCGTACTTTGCTGCAGACAGCTGTAGAGTCTGTGTCCCGGTAGAACTCTACCTCTTGGTTTTGGTTTCCCACGTGCATAACCACATGTAGAATTGTGCTCAGACTTTGTAGGGAGCAAGGAATGATGTGGATGAAGTCTAGAATTTTCCCATATGCGCCTTTCTTTGAGACGACACCTGTAACCCACTTAAACTCTAAAACAGCTGCGGAAAACGGGATCAGCTACGGAATGCGCGATCAGCTATGGAATGCCTGTATTCTGTAGCTATTTTGCAGAAAATTATTAAAATAGCAAAAATCATGAAAATACAATATGTTAATCAATTTCATGTAACCTTTAAGCAATCCTAATCGTTCTTCATTGATTTTAGGCTTACGAAGTGATAAAATAATGATGAAATGAAGTGAAGGTTTGTAAAAGAGAAGGAAATTCTAAGGCTCAACAATATGAAATCCAAAAAAGGCTCATGAAGATGATGGTTTGTTTCCCCCTTGAAATTTTTCATGTTACACAGTGCAGTGCAACCAAGCTGCTCTATAGTAGCAATGGGATTTGACCCTTGGTCATGCAAAAGTAAATCTCCTCATTGATCAAAAGAATTTTCTGCAACAATGGAATGTGGAAATATTTTCATACCTTGATGTGCATTTGGAACTTCTTGTAGGGCTACAAGAGTCCCTTCCTCAAAAGTGTTGGCTACCCCAACTTTTGATGCATGTGGCTGCTCCATGAGTGTGACAACGTTATCACAAGCCTTATCAATGATCTTTTCTTTCTTTTCTCTTTCTCCATCAAAGGTTTGGATCAACCTTTGAGTGAACTCTGCAAAAGTCTTCACCCTTGCATGGCTCAAGTGACTGCACCACCAATCATAGGCTTCACCCTCCAAGTGCAGCGCTGAGATTTCAACAGCTTCTTTCCCTGCTACCGGATGTAGTAGGAAAAATGCCCCCAACTTTCTCACCCAAGTTATTGCATTAGATGACCCATCAAAGGTAGACAACATAAATCTATTGCCTTTGATTTCTTTTCTGCTACATGGTCTCTTCTCTTCCTTCAGCTGGATGAAATGAGGAAAATCTAGAGTCTCCTTGAAGGCTCTAGGTTGAGATCTATACTCAACAAGGTAATCACTAAGGATCTGATGATCCAAGTATCTTCCATGCTCAATGCCTTCTTCTTGATGAGAATAGGAAGTGCATGGTACTTCCTTTTCTTCTTCTTCAGTCTTCTCGACCTCCTTGGAGAGGTTTCCTCTGGATCTGAAAATATATGAGAATAAACTCATCTTTTCAACGTTCTGTTCTTCTTGGGCTTAGACTCACAGGCTGAGCCAATAAAGCTGCTACCACCCGAAGACTCAGACACTACCCCGGTCATTACCTTAATGGATGGCACTATTAGGGTAAGCTCTACTCTCTCTACTTAGATGTCAACTGATCTCTCTACTTAGAAGTCTCCAACACAGGAAACCCCTGCATCATACTGGGTGTATCCACATGCTCCCCATGATCCTGTGTGCCCTCATCCTCCAAGTGAGAGGTAGCCATTTTGATGGCTTCCCCCTTCGTTATTCGGTCAAGTCGGAAAGAGGTATCCAAATTTTCCACCCAATCTCAAACCGTGAAATCAGTGGATCCATCATATGTGGGAAAAGGTGTCCTCCTAGTGGTACGCTGCAACTCTAAATTCTGCATGCTAGACCCCCCACTGTTCCTTCCTCCTTCATCCTGCCTCAGCTGACAATAATCTATGAAGGGAAAAGCCACTTTGAAGTTTTCCCCCATGTACTGCCATTCGTGAAAATAATCTCCAAAAGGGTATATGATCATGCCACCTCCCTTTCTCACTCGGTACTGGAGGTAAGAATGTATGCATCGTGATTCTGGTTGGCTTACTGAAGGCTAGTAAATGCTTGTCACACTATTGTGAGAACCCCATATTTCCCCCCTCTACTTCATTTGGTGGGTAAGATTCTTCCTACCCTCTTTTTCATAGAAAAATATCCCCACGGCTAAGCCAAGAATGAGGCTCTAATATCAATGTAATGTCCCTTTTTCAGAAATTGTAATACTCCAAATTAGCCATGGCTAATTGGAATATTCGATTTTGGTCAATTTTTCCTTATATAGTCAGATTATAAATAAAAGTGAGTCGAGAGGAACATAACTCACTCTAAAAATAATGTGCACTCCCTAGTAGACACAATTTGTAACTTAATTAAGCCAAGGAGGGGCCAAGGGACCACGTAGAGGGGAGGCTCACGTAGACCACATGGAGGGACTGTGTAGGCCAGGTTGGGCAAGTGACTAAGGGAGGCCACATTGGAGGATGCAGGCTTTAGGGTTGAGAGAGGCCAATGCTATATAAAGAGGAGAACCTCCTCATTTGGATCATTGGAATTTATGCATATTGAGCTGGTCGCTACGACTTTGAGCACGCTGGATGTTTAGCCTCTCTGCAGCATTGTTTAATGCACCGAGTGTCTCTGTTCGGAGATCTCACCCTCAGCCCTGGGAGACTTTGAGTGCTCACTCGGGTGAGGAATTCCTATCATTATTTTACAGGAGAATTGGGTTTGGAGCTTGGTTGTGAAGCAGTGCATTTAGTGGCTGTGCAGTCTTGAGTAGGAGGCCGCAGCGCATTTCGTGGGAGCTCCGGGTTGATATCGTTTTGAAGGTTTTGATTGTGCAAGAGGGCAGTCGTACCCATTGGGGGATTTGGGCAGAGTTGTGGTAGTATTTGGGTGGATTCCATTCAGCCTCAGCACAACATTATCTACACGACAGTTATCCCAGCCGTTTGGACGCAGATGAGAGAGCTGCGATTCCTTGTCCTTCTGAGAGTATTTCTTAATTTGCCTTCTGCAAGTTTTGGTGCCATCATTTTGATCACCAATTGTACTCACTTATAATTTTCAGTATAATAAAATGGCTCAGAATTCTCTCAGCATTTCTTGATGTCTCTTTACATGTTCTATATCTGTGCTATTGTATGCTTACACTACCATTATTTTTCTCTCCAAGTGTTCCAATTTCTATTCCACTTGGTGCGTTTTCCCCCATACTCTTAGACAGAGCTTGGAAATGGCCAGGTAGCCTCCAGATATCACCCTCTTTCCAGAGGTGAAATATCTGGTAAATTCCCTCCTAGTCCATTTCTGGTTGGAGTTTTCTTGTGTTTTAGAGATATCCCTAAAAGGGGATATTACAGTGGTATCAGAGCATAGATCTGGCTCAGCTTGTGGAGCTAGTTGTCTATGACACCGGGAGAAAAATCCTACATCTACCATAGAGGTAGGAAGTATAGAGATATTGAGCGTAGGTTGGAAAACACCTACGGATAAGGAGACTGTGTTCGAATGGTGGACGCAAAACAAGAGGAGCCTGTGGTAAATGCAGAGCAGGGAGAGCCGATGGCGGATGATACTGATGCAAAACAGTTTGGGGATGCACTCCTCATATTAGTGTAGGATTTGGTGAGAGAAATAGAGGTGATGGGACAAATATTCACTGCTATGGAGGCTAGAGAGCATGAAACCCCAAGGGGTTTCTAGGTTGGTGAAGGGTCGGGCACATCCCACCTGTTAGCCACCTATAAAATTTGTCATATCAAATGGTGGCTAAACATTTTTGTAGCCTTCAAGAAAAAATTCATGATTCAAAATGGTTATTTCTTGAAGTCTCATGATGGTATTTTTCTTTTAAGATAATCTTCACTGCTGTTTCCATCACAAAAGCCATCAAAATATATTGTTTACCTGAAGAAAGAGATCGCTGAAAAACCCCATGTTTCATCATTTTGCGCCTTCTTTCACTCATAATTGACCTCCATTTTTCATCCCATTTTTCTCATAAAAATCATCCATAAGCCTCATTCAACCTTCAAATTCACTTCCAGACCTTTTTAAAAGCATTTGGTCTCCCTCCATTTGTTTTAAAAAGCCTTCTTTCCTCTACCAGAACCCTCAAATTCCTTCAAAAACTCTACTTTTTAAGCCAAAAATAGTCTTTTTTCATTATAACAGTTTTAGCCCTCGAGGGATTAAATTTTATAAACCTCCACTTCATAGGACCATAAGCCCCGCAACCGGGCGCTTAGAGGGTCCAAACCCCCATTGTAAACCTTATTTTCTTTGTTTTTCCTTTATATCTTCATAAAACCCGAATTTCCTTCGTATTTCAATAAGCTCGACAGTTCAATTTGTAAATAAATATCAACCATTGATCTTCTCTACTGCCCCCATATCCAATGGTCCATATTGTTCCTCATTCTAGATCCATCGTTTCCTCTTTTTCCTTCATAACTTGATCTCCATTGTTAATCTAGTTTCTAGATCAACGGCTTGCGCTTAATCGCATCACGCAAAGCTTGGAGTGTCATCCCTTGGTCTTCCCCGATTATGCGATCTCTGATTTGATCAGGACCATCGATCATTCTTTGATCCGACGATCGTTAACTAATCGCATCGCAACTTTTCGTTTCATCCTTTTTTTTCCCCTCTGCCATTGCACTCCTGCGATTTAATCTAGACCGTCGAATCCACAAGAACCGACGGCCCAGATCTAATCGCACTCCGCTCGCAGCCCTGAACATTGCACCTGCCGATTAAATCTCCACTGTTGATCTGTCCTAGATCTAACTGCCCGCATTAAATCGCATTGACGCATTTGATCGTGCCTTTCTTTTTTCCTCTGCCGATTTGCGACCTTGCAATCGAATCTGGGTCGTCCATTTCATAGATCTGATGGTCCAGATCTAACTTTACTTCCCTTGTTATTTTACAAAGACCTGTCAATATAATTCATTGAGTGAAGATCCACCGTTGATCTCTGCAGATCAACGGTCCACATTTACCAGATCTCCGCTCGACCCCGTGCCTCATATTCTTTTCGTCTACCCCATCTTCTAATCTGAGCCGTTCATTCTAAAGATATAACGGCTAGATTAGACTCCGTAGGCCCAGTTCCTTTGGGACCTACCTTTCCCCCTTGACAGATCCACTGTCCATTCCCGAGATCTAATGGTCCAGATTTAAACCGCCTTGGTCTTGCCCCCCTTTTTTTTCCCTGTGCATCTTACCCACCATCGCGTGCGATCTGCACCATTGGATTTGTGCCCCTCCATCCGACAGCTGGCATTATGTTTCACGTTTTTTCTGCACCAGAGGTTTAAGACCAAAAAATAACGCGAAAAAGTGGTTTTCTGGAGGACATGTGGTGAGCAGCGGAGCGTATCGCGTTTTTTTGGGCAATTTTGGAAACCGCCTTAGATCTGCGTGAAAACCATTATGGTTTTCCGCCAAACCACCTTTCCCCATTACATTGCATTCCTCTTATTTTAATCTCTGTTTTTCATTCCTTTCATCCAAGGGCACATATTGCATCTAACCATTAAAGCCATCACCCTCCACCACTCTTCCCAGAGATTTCATCAAAGAATCTACATCGTCGATCTAATCCAACAGACCAGAATTGTTTCGCAAACTCAAACTTCGTCTTAACCCTTTTTCGCTGTCGATAAAGGTTTTGCCCCTTTTCACTATATTTTCCTCCATTCTCATTATTATGTTGCCCCCTCTGCATTATAAAAACCCAATTAATCTTGGTCATTGATCATTCTGATCTAACGGACCGGACTTAATCCAACCACCGTTTGTCCAACCGCCTCTCCTTTTGACCCTGGCAAGAAATCCTCGTCGTTGGATGCTTTCATCCAATAGCCACAATCTAACCTAAACCCCCGAAGCAGTTTAAACCTATCCCTGCAGTATTTTCTTAATTTTTCTTTGTTTTTGTAGGTTTTAATGGTTTTTCCATTTTGGGAATTTTTCTTCTATGATCCATAAATTGTGTAAGAAATTCTTTCGGTGAAAATCACATGTAGGGAATTTTTGCTGACGCGTTTCGAACCAGCTAGTGTGGCTCATGGTTTTTCCATTGTTTTAAAAGAAAATCAAAGGCCGGGGATGGCCCGATCACTCGAGTAGTGACCATGGGAGGATCTCATTAACGGGGGTTTCACATCGTGATTTACCAGTGCCTCATGAACACTGGCAACATTATAAAACCCTCTGTAATGCCTGAGCACAACAAACATTAAACAAGGAAAGAGTATCAGTGTTATAGGATTTAGTCATAGCATAGATGAAGAATCAAAGATCGTTAGCACAGTTTTGAGGGATCAAGGCCTAAAATTGACTATCTAAAGCCTAATCCACTCAATTAAAGATAGTATGAAGACCAGAAGACAAAGATTAAGCCTAATTAAGCCTATAACACAGGAATAAAGCAAATTAACAGTGTCTTAGGAAAGAACAATCAGATCTATCAGTCCGAGAAGCCTCCGCTGCCACATCAGAGGCTAATTGAATCCTCACCTAATAGCAAAGGCCACCTACAGCCTCAAAGAAATCAAAGGAGGCCTAGTTATTGCCAGAAAAGAAGATATTTTCCTCAAGACAGCTAAACAGTTATTTCAAACCAAGGGAACTTATTACAATAGTCAGCAAAGTTATTACGAAGATAAGAAAGAGCCTTAAAGTCAACAAACTCTCCCAGAGAGCTTAATAATTAATGAAAATCAATTAATACAGAGGAAATATCAGAAAGCTTCTCCATTGAGCCCCTCAAAAGCCGAGAATCATTAAACTGTATTAATTGAGCCTAGAGATATTTTCTCTCATCCCACCTACTCATTTCTTCTATAAATACTTATGTAGAAGATGAGAAAAAGGTTGGTCTTCGAATATCTATTACATGTAAATAGTTTTCTGAAGCTGCTATAAGATCTATTTGTAATTGAAGATACCTAAGTTGAGATGAGAAGTTTGAAGCAGTAGAGACCCACGGGACTTGAAGATTGTAACTGGTTTGAAGCATCAAATACAAGCTGATTTATAGGATCTTGGTCTATGTCAACGGTGATGTTTTTCTTATTGTAAATTGTTATTTTCTTTTATTTCCATTTTTTCCATCTTCTCTTATAACGAACAACAATTATAGAGTTAGGATTTACTATCAAAAGTACCCTTCTCTCACTGATAAGCTTTATCTGTATGTTTGCCTCCAATTGCGTGTTTAAGAATGATTTAATATAGTCTAAGTAGTTAAGGAATTTTGGCATTCCCATGTCTTACTATCTACATTTTAAACGTTGTTCTTGAATTTTATTTTTAGTTTCTGCTAAGTAAAGTTTAACTAGGGAAGTCTATGGTTAGCCCTGTCCTCTAGTTGCATCTCCAAAGGTTTTCTGAAAGTTGCCCTTAAAGTATGTTGAAAGCAGGATAGGTTCAAAGTCCTTGATCTTAGACTACTTTTATTGTTTATATTAAGTGTTGTCTTGATAAGTTTACTAATTAAAGAATGAATTAGGGAATTTCATGGTTAGCCATGTCCTCTAGTTTTATTCTCCAACAGTTGCTTTGAAAGGTTTCCCTTTGAATATGCTGAAAGCAGGATAGGTTCAAAGTCCTTACTTGATCTTAAGCTATTCTATTTTGTGTTTTAAATGTTTTCTATTGAAAGTGCATCGAAAACAAGCTAGTTTCAAAGTACTTACCTGATCTTAGATAAATTATATGTCCTTATTAAGTGTATGCCAAAAGCAGGATAGTTTCAAAGTACTTACTTGATCTTAGGCGACTCTTTGTTCTTCATTTGTTTGATTCCCCTTCTTATTGTTTCATTCCATTCCATAAAATCAACTCTAAAGAAATCCTTTGACATAGATGACTTGCCCCATGGACCACTCTTGAACCTTGTTGTTTCAATTAAATCCTACTATGACTCCATCGCCCAATGGATTGAAGCTGTTTCTTGCCTATATCTTTATCTGATTCAATATTTCACTTTCATACACCTTCACCCTTCATTTAGAATTCCTTCACCTTCGTTTATCTTAGCCCAACCAAAACCAACAAAACCTTGTTCCTCATAACTAGCCTAATACCACATCTCAAACCTGAAATATGCATCAATATTTGCACTTATAGAGAGATCCCTCTCTAGATTCAGGAGGGATAGATCCTAGAATCCCAAAGTGGTTCACATGTTGCCTCTACAATTTTAGTCTTGCCAATCTGCTAAAATTACAGGGAGCTAACATTCTGGCGACTCCACTGGGGACTTCTGAGTAAAATCCTTGAAACAAAACACTCAGTGTTTAGTACACTATAAGTATCTCTCTTCGAGCACTACCAAAGCAATGGTAATCATGATAAAACTTATTTGATTCAGTGAAAAACTAAGAAACCCTTAGGATTCTTATACAGTATTATCAAACCTTGAAGGAATCAGCTGGCTAAGCCATAAGAGTAAACTTTCTTTGTCTCATCACCATAGATAAGTGTTGAAACATATTTAGAACACTCTTAGAACCCATAGGACTGGAAAAACTCAGAAAACCCAAAAATATTTCATATTGATATCCAAATAAACTTGGTGGTGGCCCATAAAACATTTTACCTCCAAAAGAGCTAAAAATTTCCACCTGGTGACTCCACAATAAAAAACATACCTCAAGACTCCACTAGGAAGCCCATTACTCTTATAACATTATACAACTCAGTCAGAAGACTTTAAAGACTAAAGTTTTCTTGTTTTAAAGATCATTTAGCCTAAAAAATATTGTCATATTTGGTTAAAATTTTATTGTTTAGTTGGGTCTAAAAACAGAGCATAGTGGCTTCTAAAAGAATTCATACTAGGAGCCATCCTGATCAAAACCCCCCTGAGATAGTTGGAAACCCTGAAAGAATACTTAGGGAGTCTCCTAAGGCCAAGTCTTCAACTATTGTCAGAACACTCCATAGAGCTAATTCTTTCCCATATAATCTTATAGCTCTACAACAATCACAAGTTGACTTAAGAAACCCATTTAGAACCAGGTCACTTGATGATATAATTTAGATAGAATCTGAATCTCCACTTTCATCTGAAGACAGAAGTGAGCATCCTAGTAGCAGAGAAACTACACCACCTGATTTAAATTTCCTTCATAATTTTGGTTTCTCTCATCCTAGATCTGCTCAACAATCTCTTGCTGGTCCATCCACATCTTTTATACATACATCCACTATTCAAACCACACCATTCCATCAAACCCCTCTCATTTTACATCCTCCGCCTATAAACCCCCCACTTTTTCCACAACCTCCTATCATGGCAACATGGTATGCCCCTCTAGTCCTTCCTTTACCCTTATTCAATCTTCCATAGGACTATCAGTCCAAGATACCATTGTATGATGCTAGTGGTGCTACTATTGCTTCACAACATGTGGATAAGATGAATGACTACTTTGAAAGTAATGAGATTCATGATGAGACTGTCAAACTTAGATTATTTTCTCAAAGTTTAGGGGGAGAAGCAAGAAAATGGTTCAAAGGCTTAACCCCTCATAGTATAAATGATCTCCAAGCCTTCCATCAACTATTTTTTAAAAAGTGGGAAGTAAATAAAAACCCTCTACAAATACTTTTGGACTACAAGAATCTCCAAAGAAACACTGGGGAATGTGTTCAAGCTTATTGCACTAGGTTCAATAGTGTGTATAATGCACTTCCCCCAGATCTGAAACGTCCACAAGGCTCTACTTTAAACAAGTTCCCTGAAGGATTTGATCCAGAAATGGCATATCAGCTTAGAGAAAGAGATCCTCTAACTCTAGAATATATGCAGAAAGGAGCCTTAGCTGTGGAAGTTAATCTAATGGAGAAAAGAGCAAGAATGAGGAGTGAGAAGAAAGTGTCATTTAGAGAGGAATCTACCCCTTCCACATCTAGCTCTAAGATGGAAAGAATGATGGAGGAGATGATGAAAAAGATGAGCATCCTTGAGAGAGCACAAGCAAGCCAAAATCAAATAGCTCCTCAAAACCGAAATCAAAATCAAAATCAGAATTTTAGGAGAAACCAACCTCAAAATAGACCAAGGGAGGATGATCAACAGATTACACCTGCTTTTCATCAAAATTATGTGAGTGAGGTTGAAGACACAATTGATCAAATAGAGGAATATGATATAAACATGTTGGGAGTAGACAATGATGAGTTTGAAGTTCATTATTATAGGAAACAAGGTCTATACACACCCCATGATGATAAAAGAGCAGAGGATGAATTTTATTATCAAGAGATGGAAAATGTCATCATGGAGACTCCAAAAGAGTATGACCTTAGGAGTAAAAACAATCAGGAAACTCCCAAAACCCAAACCTCTGATAAATATACAAAAAACAGCCCTGTAAACAAACCCAAGACTCCAAAATAGAAAGACAAAATAGTGGCTGCAAATTTTGATAAAAACAAAGAACAAGGCACTCAAATCAATGAAAAACAGAGTACATATCTTAGCAGCGCTAGTACCTTAGCTAGTGCTCCTATTAAAACAATTTTGACCAATGTAAATAGAGGAGATCAGCAAAATTATTTTGCTGATAAAGTGGTGGTTAATAAGGCTGAAACAAACATTTAAAAAAATCAGATGCCTTTTAGTTTAGAACAAGAAATTGCCAAAATCAAAATCTCTATTCCTCTTACTGAATTAGCCACCCAAGATGTATATAGTGTTGAACCCTTAGTTAAAGTGAGAGGAGGGGGGGGGGGGGTGAATCAATTTAACACATTCATGGACTTTTAAAACTTTTCATTAAAACTTATTTACACCTTTATTTCATGTCCAACTTAATATGTGAGTAATCTCATAATATGAGCAGCAAGTATTAATATAATATGATAGTAGACTTAATATGAGAGCAGAAGGTATTAAGAAAATGATATAAATCAAATCAACACATAAACATCATGCACAGAGACACCAGATATAAGTGGAAACCCATAAAGGGAGAAAACAACATCTTATTATTGTTGTGATGCAAAGGCAAGCTCCAACTCCCTCTCACCACTGTTTTTCTACAGGCACCAACCTACAGGACGCTCCTACCTCAATTCTGCAAGTTAAAACTTGCAAGGAAGCACCAACTCCCTTCAATTTTCTGCAGGCACCAACCTACAGGAGGCTCCAACCTCAGTCAGCTACAATTGACAGCTATCAAGCTACAACTTGATAGGGAAGCTCCAATTTCCTCAATTTATAAAACTGAGTGTTTGCTAATTTACCTTAGATATCAGCTTTGTTCTGTAGCATCTCTTTCTGCTCTTCTTTTCTTAATCTTCTCTGCCTCACTCTTTTATTCTCTGCCTTCTCTATATTTTCTCTCTCTAACCTCTTTTTGTATATCAAGATGATATTATTTATAAGAATTTTCTTGTGAATGTTAGCATTCCTCAAATAATTTGGAATGGACAACCATACCTCTTCGCTTTCTGCCTTTTCATTTCTTTCACTCTCTCATTCAGAAAATATAACAACATGCATTAATTTCAATATTACAGTGGGAGCTTTGTTTTCCTCCGGGCACTTGCCAATGCATTACAAACAATATAAACCAATTAAAATATTACATTTAATTACAATGAGAGCTCTAGCTCACTCATACAGCGTTTTGGATCGCTGCGCATTTGTCTTTTCTTTGACTGTGTTTGTCCCTTTCTCTCCTCTGTATGCCTTTCTATTTATGGCTGCTGTGTAACTCTTGTATTTATGAACTGCATTTTTTTATTTTTATATCAGCACTTTATATATATAAATATGAAACTGCTGACTGTAATTCTGCACAAATTCCAACGCTCTGTACATAGCAAGCGTCTTGTTGATGTGGCGAGTTCCGCAAGCGGAAAATTCATACATCACAATCATTTTATATTAATAATCTCCCTCCACCTTAAGCCGAGGCCCGTGGGTCCACATACCACGCGGCATATTTTAATACAATCGCAATAATGTTTTATATATCTAACAACGCCCTTTTTTTTAATATAACTGCTGGGCAGTTTCCACCAACGTGTATCATATCCATGGTCCTTTTATAATACAATGCTTTAATAATTTCGCCCTCTCTTCAATGTATTATGATAATTAAACTCCTTTCTTTGCACTTTAATGTATATGAACCCTTTCTTATGTAACTTTTGGCGATATAATAATAGACCCATTTAACATAGGAAACAACCTTTCGGGCCCACTTACTGATCTTTGTCTATCCGTCGATGCGATGAACTTCCTCCAATTCGATGCAATGCGATGACTCCTTCTCCGATGCGATGAACCTCCTTGCAAATATTTCCGATTGCGATTAATCGCAATCACGATTTCCATTGATTTGCTCCAATGTGATGTATCACTCTTTGATTACTTCCGATTGCAATTGATCGCAATCACAAATTGCATTGTCATGCTCCGCTGCCACACTTTCACTCTGATGCGATTGACCAGTGCCGATGCGATTAGACCGTAACTCAAACATATAAAGTCATAACTTATAGACCCATCGGGTCCAAAACTCAATACGTGTAATCTGCCCATTATCTCATATCAGTGTGGATGGTGGACTTAAATGCCATTACTCATGGTTATATGCCCATCGCATCCGAGCTCTCAATCGCAATCGCAATTCTTTGGTTTATACGTTCTGCTGCCCTTATAATCTCCGATGCGATTGGGTAAGGGGTCCCGCCTTATGGTACTTTTGTTCTTTGAATCTCGCGCTACATATGGCTATACATATGTATATATATATGCTTTAGTCCTTTGTATATAAAGCACAATATATACTTTTCCGCTGGAGTATACGATTCCCGGAATGAGATTTATATTATATATGCATTACATTGCCGCTTGGGTTATGATTCCCAGAATGAGATATATACATATATATATATATATATACTTTTCTGCTCCAATATTTAGTGTATCTCTAGTGGGGTATGCGATTCTCGAAATTTTATATATATCCTCCAGCTGGGGTAGCGATTCTCGGAATAACGGCTGTGTCTCTGCCTCTGATGCTTCTGTCACTCTGCCTCTGCCTCTACTTCTGTGATAACGACTCTACCTCAGCCTCTGCCTCTGATAACAGTTTTGCCTCTATATTCGCTTCCTTTGCCTCTGCCTGTCTCCTTTGCTTCCTTCGTTTGCTTCTTTGCTGCCTCCATTGCATGTTTCTGTCTTTGCTACCTCCTTTGCCTTTCTCTGTCTTTGTTGCCTCCTTTGCCATCAATGACAACATTTCCAACAGTCTCCCCCTTTGGCATTGATGGCAATACACTTCCTCTGTTTTCCTAAAAGGATCCTTTCTCCTATTTCTTGCTCTTCTTACTGTTGTTTGCTCTTCCTCCCCCTTTGATATCAATGGCAAGGGGTTCATATTTTTAGTGAAGCTTCTATTCTCTGATGCTGTATTTTATCCTTTTTCAACATTTCATGCATTTCCTCTCTCTGAAATTTCCTGACTTTTTACGCTGGTGCTCCAAACTTTGGATGAGATACACATCGGTTTCACTATTCTTCCGTGTTCAGTTTACTTCGAGTTCACCACTCTTCTGCTGCACCACTGACCCTTTTGCCTTTTTATTGATTCTTTTATGCTGAATGTATTATTGCCATAATCCCTTTGATCTTGAGGCCCTGTTTTCATCCTTCCCTTGCTGGTTGATCTCCCCCTGAGAAAGATATTTTCGTTTTTGTTCTCCCCCTGAAACTGTGCTTTCTTTTCATATTAGAGAGTAGCATCTACAGATACTACCCCTAGTCTTTCTCTCAAATATTCAAATGGCTCTCTAGCAAGTGGTTTAGTAAATATATCTGCTATCTATTCTTTTGTTGGTACATACTCCAGTTTTACTATCTTCTGAGCCACTTGTTCTCGAAGGAAATGGTACTTGATTGGGATATGTTTAGTTTTTGAGTGAAGCACAGGATTTTTAGACATACTTATAGCACTTGTATTATCACATTTGATTGAGATAGGTTCATCAGTATACCTTCGTATTGAGAGAGTTTGTATCCACAAGACTTGTGTACAACATGCTTCTGTTTTCATATATGCTTCTTATAATAAACGGAGACTTTAATGTTTGTTTCTTGTAACATATACCATATTTTCTCCTAGATAAGAAAGCACCTCCATTTGTGCTCTTTAACATCATCTTCATACGGTGGCCCAATCTGCATCTGTGTGAGTTTGTCCACAGGGTGACTTTTCCTTTAGGATACCACAAAGTCCACTAAAATTGTTCCTTGTAGATATCTAAATATTCTTTTGACTACCAGAAGATGGTTTTGTTTAGGTGCTGCTTGATATCTAGCCACTAGTCCTACTGCTAGCATGATGTCTGGTCTTGATGCTGTCAGATACAATAGACTTCCTATCATGGATCTGTAGAGTTTTGATCTATATCTGCAGACCCATTATCAGCACACAGCTTGCATCCCGTGATCATGGGAGTTGACACATGTTTGCAGTCCCCCATTTTGAACTTTTTCAACATTTCTTTTAAGTATTTTTCTTGTGAGATGAATGTGCCTATGTTCTTTTGCTGAATTTGAAGTCCTAAGTAGAAACTGAGTTCTCCAATCATGGACATCTCAAACTCTGATTTCATCTCCTTAGCAAACCCTTTTGCAAGTTCATCTCTATTGCTTCCAAACATAATGTCATCAGCATACACTACAAAAATCAGGATTTCATTTTCATGGGCTTTTATATATAGATTTTTGTCTACTTCGCCTCTCTTAAAGCCTTGTTTTTGTAAATACTTATCCAGTCTTGAGTACCAAGCACGAGGAGCCTGTTTCAGTCCATATAGAGCCTTCTTCAGTCTTCACACATAGTCTTATTTATCTGTTAAAGATAAACCTTCTGGTTGTTCCATGTAAACTTCTTCTTCTAGATCTCCATTCAGAAAAGCAGATTTTACATCCATTTGATATACCTTGAAGTCTTGGTAGCATGCAAAGGCCAGAAACATTCTGATGGCTTCCATTCTGGCTACAGGGGCAAATGTTTCATTGAAATCAAGTCCTTTGATTTGTGAATATCCTTTTATGGACTGATCAATTTTATTCCTGATTACTTGTCCTTTCTCATTCATTTTGTTTTTGAATACCCATTTTGAACCAATGATATTTTTCTCAATTGGTCTAGAAACTAGTTCCCAGGTATTGTTCTTCTCAATTTGGTCCAATTATTCATTCATTTCCTTTACCCAAGACTTTTCCTTGCTGGCTTCTTCGAATTTCTTTGGTTCTATTTGTGACAACATGGCTATGTATACCTCTTCAGTTTGTTCTGTTAGCTACCTTCTTGTTTGGACCCCTACTCTCTTGTCTCCAATGATATGATCTTCAGGATGGTTCTTCTGAGTATATCTTGAGGGAGCTTTAGAATCAGCTCTATATCTTCTGTTGTCTTGCTTGTTTCCTCATCATCTTGGTTTTCTTCTTCATGGTTGTCTGATGGACTGCAGTAGTTGGTATCCCTTGTATTGTTTGGAAGTTCTTCATCAAATCTCACATCAATATAAACTATTTTAAAGTCTTATGCCACTTTATGCCTACTTTTGGATGCATATCCTAGAAATATTCCTTCATCTGATCTTGCATCAAATTTCCCAAGATTTTCATCATTATTCTTTATGTAACACTTGCTTCCAAAGATTCTAAAATGTTTGATTGAAGCTGGTTTCCCATGCCATAGTTCATAGGGAGTCTTGTCACTGCTTGGCCTTAAGTGAGCTTTATTAAGGATATGCACCGCTTTGTGTACTGCTTCTGCCCAGAAGGTTTGAGCAATATTACTTTCATGCATCATGGCTCTAGCTATTTGCTATACAGACCTGTTTTGTCTCTCTGCTACTCCATTTTGCTGAGGTGTTCCTGCAATAGTAAATCGTTGCTTTATCCCATGTTCGTTGCATAGGCCAGCAAAGTCATAATCTGTGAATTCACCTCCTCTGTCTCATCTGATGCATTTCAACTTGCATCCTGTTTTATTTTTTGCTTGAGAATTGAAGAAAGCGACATTTGGAAGACAACTTTCAAAACCAAACAAGGACTCTTTGAGTGGCTTGTGATGCCGTTTGGTTTATGCAATGCACCTGCAACTTTCATGCGGGTAATGGAGGATGTCTTATGTCCTTTTCTTGATGATTTTTTTATTGTCTACTTAGATGAAATCTTGATTTTCAGCAAGACAAGAGAAGATCATGTCATGCATGTTAGTAAAGTACTTGATGTTTTGAACAAAAATCAGTTATTTCTTAAGATGTCAAAGTGTGAATTTGGAAATAATTCTTTGGTTTATTTGGGACACATAGTAGGTGGAGGCGCTTTGAGAATTGATCCATCAAAAGTAGAAGATATTTTGAATTGGCCTACTCCCAACTCCATTACACAGGTAAGAAGTTGTTTGGGTGCAACTCAGTATTGGAGAAAGTTTATTGCTAACTTTTCTGCCATAGCAGCTCCTATGCATGCAGTGACAAGTGTGAAGCATGCTTTCCAATGGGGAAGTAAGAAACAAAAAGCTTTCGAATCTTTGAAATAAAATATCAGTTCAGCTCCGGTTCTTGCATTACCAGATTTGAGACAGCCATTCGAGATTCAGACAGATGCTAGTGATTATGCCATGGGTGCAGTTCTCTTACATCATGGTAAGCCTATCACTTTTAATTCTGAGACATTTAATGGTGTTGTTGTGAATTATCCTACATATGATAAGGAATTGTATGCGTTGGTACAAAGTGTCAAAAAGTGGAAACACTATTTGATGGGAAAAGAAACAATTGTGCATACCGACCATCAGCCTTTATAGTATTTGCAGTTGCAAAGTAAATTGCAGCAGTCACGACATTTCAGATGGATCGGTTTCCTACAACAATTTCACTTGGTAATAAGGTACAAGAAAGTTATTCTCAATAAAGTTGCTGATATGATTTCAAGGCCTATTATTAGTGCTATTATTTTTCTTAAGAGTGATTCTATTGTGCATGAAAGCTACATAGAACAGTATGCATCAGATGAATATTTTAAAGAGGTGTATGCAAACTTGAGTAAAGGGAATCATGTTGAGGAGAATGATTATCATTTGCATAACAATTTGCTGTTTCACTTGGGAAAGTTATGTATACCATAGGGAGAGAGATTAAGCATGATGAGAGAACCTCATTCTTCTCTTATTGCTGGTCATTTCGGTGTAAGCAAAACAGTGGCACATCTGCAGAGGTATTGTTATTGGCCTCGCATGGTAGATAGTGTTACACGTTTCATTAGAGGTTGTTCATTATGTGCTACAAGCAAGCCTAACAATAGGAAGCTTGTATTGTATATGCCATTGCCGATACCTTCTAGACCATGGGAAAGTGTTTCTATGGATTTTGTTGGGGGATTACCATTATCTAGAAAGCAACATGATTATATTTTTATAGTAGTTGATCGTTTCATCAAGATGTGCATTCTTATACCATGTAAGAAAACTATATCTGCTGAACAAACTGTTGATTTATATTTTCAACATGTATGGGTTCATTATGGCTTGCCTACTTCTATTGTTAGTGACAGGGATTCCAGATTTGTTGGGAATTTTTGGTCCAATCTATGGAAGATGATGGACACCAAGTTGAAGAAGAGTACTGCTTTCCATCCTTAAACAGATGGCCAAACAGAGGTAGTGAACAGAACCATTGTGCATCTTTTGAGAGGGTATTGTGGCAAGCATCCCAAGATTTGGGATGAGCATTTGCATTACATTCAGCATGCTTACAACCGGGCCAAGCACTCTTCTACAAATACTTCGCCATTTGAAGCATGTTTTGGATATTTGCCTAAGTCACCATTAGACTTCATTCTTGAGAAGGATATTGCCATTGATGGGCATAGTGACATTGACAAAGCTCGCATGTTCATTGAAATAATTCATCTCATTCATCAGAAAGTTCAAGAACAACTTGAAAAGAGTCAAGGCAAGTACAAAGAAAGACATGACAAACATATAATTGATCACAAGTTTCAGAAAAGAGATGAGGTATGGTTGCATATAAGTAAGGATCAAATGCAAGGAGAAGGTAAAAAGTTGAAGCATATTCATTATGGTCCTTTCAAAATCCTTAAACAAGTTGGAAATAATGAACTTGTTCTCTAACCAATTGGCCTTCCCCTCTTTTCAAGTAGATTTGCCTTCATACATGTAAATGTATTCCGTTGTTAAGGTGGAAAATTTACGTTTGTATGAACCTCCTCTTATTGATGATTCTGAAAATCATGTTCAGCTACCATCCATAGAAGATTTCTCGCTAGAATTTTTGGATGAGTTGAAAGAAGATGTAATCCTTGATAGAAGGACACGCACTTCAAGGAGGGGAGATGTTGATTATCTAAGGGTTGGTTTAAAAGGCAGTAAACCAAGAAAAGCAAAGTGGATGGAGTTGGAACAGGTAAGGAGGTTGTATCCTCACCTTCTTAACAGGTAATTGAAAGCTTTTGAGGCTCCAAAAGCTTCCCATTTGGGAGGTGTGATCAGGAGATCAAGTCCCTTGTAGAAAAATGCTCAAAAATGAAGTTGCTTAGAGTTGTTCCGAACCATTCGACTCGAAAGAGCTCAGAAAAACAATCTTGTAGACGCGAATGGCACTGAAAACCGACGCCGTATGAAGAAGATATTCAGCTTTGAAGTTTGCCAATTTCAATAAAAAAATGGTCAAAATTGACTTTATAAAAATTTTTATTAAAAAAAAAATATTCCACAGTATATTCTGCGGAATATTCTGCAGGTGGTCCCAAGATCCAATGTAAATGGCGTTCAAAAGTTTGTTATGGATGGGGCAGGAATCGATCTAGGGTCGGCGGGATGGCAATGGAGCAGCTTGACCGTTGGACCACGTAGTTGGTTTGTTAAACAATGAGCGTGAAAGTTTATTAAAAATTTGAATGTTCTATTGGTGCATTTAACCGTGTGGGACATGGTCCCGTGGAGTTAGCGCTCAGTGCGGAGTCCAATTAATGTTGCGGTTTAAACTTTATTAATGCCACGTATAACTCAAAGTTTCTTCAACCAAACTCCGGAGGTTGCGGTCCTATGCACCCTTATCTTTAGCACCACGAACTGGCAGGGATGTTGGCAGACTCTGCCTATTTTGGTGGCCGCCCTAATTTGGCGGGATTATCTAGATTTCCACCACTTTTGGTGGAGATTTTCTAGCTCTAACTGGGAAAACTTTAGTTAGCCATAACTTTGGCTAGGGAAGTCCTTTTGGGACGAAATTGTTTTTGATTTTTGGGTATTGAAGCATTCTGGAGCTGTTGGGAGTGTTTATAGAGCCATCAGGGTGCTCTATCAGTGATTTTACCAGTGATTTTGGTTGTGGAGCCATCAGGGCCTAATGAAAGATCAACTGTTTTGGAATATACCCATCCAATGGAGGTGAATGAATAGTCGATTTATACTGATTTCAACCTTCTGATTCTGAATTTGTAGCTTATTTTTCCTTTTGAGGCTTTCTACACAGTGAAATTCATATTTTAAGAATTAATGAAAAAGGGAAAAGCCTAATTAGAGGCTTTTGGACCCAGTAGAGGTAGCCCAAGAGAGGGGTGAACTGCTTAAACAAATGCTTACTATAATGCTGTGTATTTTTGTTGTATTATTTTAGATTCTGCTACATTAAATAGTAAATTTTCATAAGTACACTTTTCCCAAGCAGCATTATACAATGAACAAAACTCATTAGTTCAACTTCAAACCACATTACTTCATTTGCAGAATACTAAAACTTTCTTATTCACACATAAAATTTGGATTAATGAATACTTTGCACATAAAAAAATACTTTCATTGATCGGATCTATTACAGTGTTCACATTTTATTTCTTTAGGCAGAGCCATTTTGTGGGCTAGAAGCTTCTGGTTTCATCCTTTCTAGTAAAGGTGAAATAACCAGTAAACGCCCCTTACTGTCAATATCTGTATGAGAAATACTTTGTTCTCACAATTTCAGATCAACTGGATTTGGCCAGATTGCCTCATGACGTATTACAGATTATCCACACTTCCTTGTTTGAATAAATTCAACACATGGACCATCGCGTGCACCAGCAGCTTAGTGTAGCTGAGCATAAAATGAGGAAAAGAATGTTGAAGTTTTCGAGGTACAGGCTGCATGTACCCTCACCATTGCACAGCAGACAGAGCTGGAACACTTAATTAGTATAATCTGCGCGAATGTTACAGATGAAATATTGGCCACAGCCACCCACCAAGCCAAGATTGAGGGGTTGTTCGCAACATTAAAATCCTCAAGGACGGAGATCTAGGTAGTCAAAACGTAGATGGAACAGCATATTGCAGACTTGTAGGCCAAGTTACGACCAGAGACACCACCAAAGGTGTGGGCCCTACGAGCTACGCTGGTTACCGCAGCTACAAATGTGATTACAGGACAGATTTCTCAGGGCGCCCAATTATTAGAAAAAACCATGTAGTTATGGACCAAGGTGCAGCATGACCCTCTCCTACGAGAAATAAACTAGGACCTGTGGCAAAAGGAAGAAGCGTTCGAGCAGCTAGAAGCCACCATGCATACTCTGATTCTTTCTCAGCACTTGGCACGACTGCAAACCAGCCACGCCCTCCAGAATGATATTGATGACCTCTGCCTGAAGAAGAAGGCTCTCAGAGAATGCCTGAAGCCTTGGGCTGAAGAAGCCCTCAAAATTTCGCAGGATGTTGATGTTGCTGTTAAGCAGCTCAACTAGACTCTGGAAAGCTTCACTGCCGCAACAGAGGGACCGACTTCACAGAAGTTGGTCGACATTGCTCAAAACGCTGCGACACAAAGTGAAGGAGTGCGACCCCCGCTGGTAGACGTGATCGAGCTACTCCAAGCATAGGTGGAGAACCCACGATCATAGTGACTCGAGACAAGTCACAAGATTGTGTTAGGGGACTGTTGGAATGGGGTCTCCTAAAGCTGAAAATTTTGTACAATTTTGTATAATTTTGGTATTATTTAGTCTAACGCAGGGGTTTTGGGGTGGGTCAAAGCCCTGAATGCATTGTAATGGGTCAAGGGTAGACCAAGAATCCCCAAACCGTGATTTGCGGACCATTGGAAGCGTAGGCTAAGTCGATATAAATAGATGAACATTTTGAGTCTTAAGGTAGGCAGGAATTAATATTAGTGCTACGTACGGAATGTTAGATCTATTTTGGGTTGTTGGGTAAGGACTCCTATTGGCTGTGTACGCAGATATCCTTAGTCCTGCTGTGTGCAGACCATGTTAGATGTGCGCGCAGGTGGCATTTTGGTATTGTAAGTGGATTTTGGTATTAATATATACGAAATACTGTTGAAATATATTATGCTATCTAGATTTGCTTTGTTAAGATTGATGCAAACCTGTGATGTATGATTAAGTTTCGAATGTGTCTTTTTAATTGTTGTGAACTATGAAAGTATCTATGTTTCTGGTATATGTATGTATGATCTGTTAACTGCTACGATTATAGTCTTCTGTGCTGATAATTGGTGATATGCACGTGGATGCGAATATACTAAGTATATCTGATAAGCTGCATTATGGTTATGTACTGAAGAACCCTGCAAATAGTCCACTTCTGTGTAGATCTAATAATTGTAGCAACCGACTTGTTACATTACATACTCTCTCTCAGGGTGCAGAAACCTGGTTCCAGCACCCTCCCATACTGCTTTGGGTGATACTTTGGCATGCGCAAGCAGTTCATTGCCGAAAGGGCCAGTAGTATAGGGGTTTGTTGGCAAACCTTAACCTCTAAACCTAGGCCAGGACCCCTCAAGCCAAAAATGACCGATGAGGAGTATACTAACAAGTTCTTGGAATTATTGAGATATGTGCTTTATCTTAAGGATGATAAGGCCAAGATTCAAAGATTCTTGAGTGGGTTAACAGAACATTCAAGGAAAAGATCAAGTTCGATGATCCTAGGTCGTTACAGGACGCAATTAGGAAGTTGACACACTATTAAAAGCAATAAAATCACACATATGAATCTAAACAGGATTTGGAAAGTAACGACAAGACTAAACGAAAATTGGATAAGAAGCGAGGCAAACTACAGGACATAGGTAATAAAGATAATTTAGTGCCTCACACGAAGTTCACTACAATTGACAGAAGGCATGGATTTCATTCTGAGGAGAAGAAAAAGGTGGATGGTAGAAGCCCTTATAGTGCTGAACTTGTGGCAAGGATCATTGCAGGAGATATTTACCACAACATTAAAATGGAAAATCGTAAATCTACAATGCTCAAGAGGCACAGAAAGTTCGTGACGTTTGGAAAATAATTCCTCATATCTTTGCAACATTGGATGACATTTATATAGATCGCCATGCATCCATTATCGAGATGGATGATAAGATTCATGATTAATTTGTTTCTATTTTTATTGACCCTGGATCTAATTATAGAAATGTTAACCTTGACCTAGTGGATAAGTGTGGTTTGAATAAATAAGTGCATGCAGAGTCTTGGTTGGTATAGTTGGCTACAGGTACAAAGAAAAGAGTTCATCATTGGGTAATAGCTTTTGCATTTGAGCTAAATTAGTACATCTGGATGTAATTTCATTGGGTATGTACTGTTAGACCAGGAGGTAACTCCACAAATTGAGGGGTGACTTTGATAGAGGGTGCTCATGAATATATACATGGAGGTGAGAATATTGGGATTCATTTCCCAATGTCTCTTAGACTTCCTTATTTCCTAATTTACACTAATATAAAATTTCTCCCAATCCATTAGGATTAGGTGTCAACATTCCCCCCCTTAATCTGAAGGGATGTTGGTGAGTCCAAGCATGGTTCTGGATTTTTCAAACTTTTCTCTTCCAAGCGCTTTAGTGAAGATCTCTGCAGTCTGCTCATTTGTGGAACAATGATGTAGATGGATAGTTTCGATTTCAACATGATGTTGAATCAGATGGTATTTTGGATTGATGTGCTTCGTTCAATCATGGAAATTTGGGTTCTTGGCCAACTTTATGAAGAATTGTTGTCGATAATAAGTGGAGTTGAATGCACTTGTTTCATCTGAAAATATTCTAGGATTTTCCTGAGCCACACAATTTCTTTTTTCGCTTCAGCTATTGCCACATATTCTACCTTGGTTATGGAATGTGTTGGAATTGATTGTTTTATTGATCTCCAGGAGACAACTCCTGATCCAAGACTCATATTATAACTTGAAGTAGATACCTGAGTTTCTTTGTCTCCATCAAAGTCTCAATCAGAGTATCCTATCAAGCTGAAGTCACCCACCTGTGTATATTTGAGTCCAAAGTCTTGAGTCCCTTTCAAGTACTTTAGAACTCTTTTTGCAGCAGACCAATGTCCTTCATGGGGTTTTTTCATAAACCTAGAGAGGATTCCCATAGAAAATGAGATGGTTGGTCTTGTAGTAGTTAGGTAGATGAGACTTCCTACAAGCTGTATATACTTCGTTGCATCCTCAAATTCCTTCCCTTCAATGGATGTGAGCTTCAAGTTTTGTTCCAATAGAGTGGTCAAAGGATTGTATTCATCCATGCCAAACTTGTTCAAAAGATCACCAATGTACTTCTTTTGAGAAAGGAATATAAATTTATGATGTTGAGTTACTTCAATACCAAGATAGTAGTGAACATAGCCCAAATTAGTAATTTCAAAACCTTTCTTCAATTCCTTCTTTATGGATGCAATATAAATCTCATTGTTCCATGTTATACAAATATCATCTACATACACCACAAGATATACAATTTTTTTCCAAAATTTCTTAACAAACAAAGTTGCATCATCAATATCAAAACGTTTGAAGTTAAGTTTCAGAATATGCTCAGTTAATTTCTCATACGAGGCTCGCAGTTCTTTCTGAGGCCATATAAGGATTTTATAAGCTTGAATACTTTGTGTTCTTGGCCCTTCACACCAAATCCTTCTAGCTGGGACATAAAAACCTTCTCCTTTAGATCTCCATTAGAAAATGTGGTTTTTACATCCATATCAGCGGGCTTTCCAACCCTTTTGAGCTTCTAAGGAAAAGAGTGTTCGGATGGTGGCCCATTTTGCTATGGGCGAAAAAATTTCGTCATAGTCGACCCCTTATTTCTTTGCAAAACCTTTTTCCACAAGATTGGATTTGTGCTTGCTAAGTGAGCCCTCCACTTTGTACTTGTTCTTGTAGACCCACTTGCAGCGAATTGGTTTGGTTCCCAATAGAGGATCAACCAGCTACCAAGTGCCATTATTTATCAAGGCATAATACTCCTTTTGCATTGCTTCATTCCATTCATCATGAGAAGTGGCTTCTTTGAAGGAATTAGTTTCAAGATCTGTAGAAAAATTCAATTCAAAATTATAAGAAATATCCATATCAATAGGTGAATCGGAATTATCTATGTCACCTCCATTTTTCCTAGTGGAACTTCTTGTTCTTGTCTTTCCAACCTCATCAGGACGAACATTTTCCAGTGTCTTTGTTACCCATCTTGGGGTACCTTTCTGAGATGGCTCGGGCTACTCATTTGACTAAGTTGAGATTGAATCAAGATACAGTCTCCCAATTCTGCCAATCACATCATTCAAGGTGTCATCCATGGTTGGTTCTTCATGTGGTGGGGAGAGTGCTTCAGAAGATGATTCCACAGATTGATTCAGTATAGGAATCCCCCCTTCAAGATGTGGAATCTGATTATTAAATTCTTGAAATGACTTTGCATGTGTAAATCTATCCTAGTGGTTAAGTTTCCGCTCAACAACATCATCAATCTTGGAAGATTCAAGGAATATGACATCTCTAGATACTACAAACTTCTTATTGACTTCATCATAGAGACGATATCCTTTGGAGGTATTTGAATACCCAAAGAAGATACATTTTCTACGTCTAGCACCGAGTTTATTTATTTTTACCTTAGGTATCAAAGAATAATAGATGGAACCAAAGACCCTGAAATTATTTACCGAAGGAATGTGGCCATGCCACATTTCATAAGGAGTTTTGTTCCTGATTGTATTATAAGGACACCTATTCTTTATGTACACAACACATAGAAACACATCAGCCCAAAACATTAATTTTAAATTCTTAAAAAACATCATGGAGTGAACCATATTTAAAACTGTCCTGTTCATTCTTTAAGCTACACCATTCTATTTGGGATTATAGGGCACAATTGTTTGATGTTTGATCCCATGTTGGTGAAGATAGTTTTAAAATTTGTTTGAAGTGTATTATTTTCCATTATCAGTGCGCAAAGAGACAATATGAGTTTTTGCGTCATTTTTAATGCATGCATGAAAATTATTGAATGTTTGAAAAACATCAAATTTGTTCTTCGATAAGTAAACCCAACACATTCTAGTGTAATCATCAATAAATGTCATCATATATTTATTTCCATTTGAAAAAGAAACAGGCATGGGGCCACATAAATCTGAATGAATAAGCTCAAGTTTTCTATATGCTCTAGAATGTGAATAATGAAAGGATTTTTTTTAATTCTTTCCTAGAATACAAGCATCACATTGCTTAAGTTTCCTAGGAATTGTAGGCAATCGAGTAACACCATTTTTCTTCAACAATCGAAGGTTGTCATAGTTTAACTGTCCAAATCTAGCATGCCATAAAATACTTGATGGGAATGTACCTTCATCATGATGAGAACTGAATGAAAAGTTTTGTGCATAAGAAAAGGTACCTTGTAGCTTTAAGAGTCTTCCTTCTTCTATTTCCTTCATGAAAAGTGAGTGATCTGATGCTTTTATGACCTCAACCTTGCCATCAAACATGTGAATTTAGTGTCCTTGCTGGTGGATGTGGATAAGAACAACAAGTTTCTCCTCAACTCAGGGAGGTATATCACCTCATGTAGAAGATGGTTTGGAAGACCAGGCAACTTAAGCCTGATTGTGCCAAGCCTCGATGGCTTGAGTTTAGATTTTTCTGCAAAGTATACTGCTCCATAAATCTTGTCAATAAATTCTTCAAAAATATATTTTCTAAAATTCATGTGACATGTTCCTCCTGAATCTAGAAATCAATAATTTCTCCAAGAAGTAAGTGAAGCATAAAACAAGTCTTTAGTTACTCCAATGTTACAATGAGCTAAAACATAATGAGAAAATTCAGGTGCTTTAACGTTGTCTATGTCATGAGTTTTACCTTTTTATTGATTTATTTGCTGCTCAATTTTGTCCCAAGGAAACTTACATGTAGATGCATCATTCCAATATTTATTGTAGCATATGCAATGAAGATCAATTTTTTCACTTTAAGCTTGTCTGCTCCCCCTTCCTCTAGAGTTTATTTTTCCTCTTCCTCTTCGGCCACCTCTTCCTCTAGAAGAATCTTGAGCATGATTCTTCTCTCTATGTGCGAAACATATAAATTCTTAAGAAGACAAAGGGGTTGTCTTCTTTCCAAAATCCTTCTCTCTCTGCAAAATTTTTATCAAGGGAATCAAAGGTGATCTTCATGAGGTTTCCACTTGCTTGCAATAAATCAAAGTAATGTGAGTAAGTGGGATACAATGCCTTAACATAAGCTATGAGATGTATGTAAAATTATACACCATTTTTTTTAATTTTATGCATGATATATATCTTACTTATGATGCTAAAGAAAGAGGGTCATCATTTTTCAATTCAAGGCTAAGCAACTTAATCATTAATTGAACAATTTCAAGTTTTGAATGTGAGTCATAGAGTTCTTATAATTTTCTCAAGGCTTCATAGGCATTTGAAAATGGTGTAATATGGCGACTCACCTCTTCATTTACAGAAGTTGCAATCAAGTCATAGGCCTTGCAATTCTTGTTCTCCCAAATGGCGATCTCCTTGTTTGAGGTGGGCTTTGTTGGTGGATTTTCTCCTTCTCCTTCACAAATTCCTCTCCAAAACTCATTAAAAATGAGAGTGCTTGATTTTACGAGACCAATCAGGATAGTTCTCCTTGCCAGAGAGAAAAACTCCCACAATATATATGAGAGAATGCATTGTAAACTTTTGAAAAAAGGAGTCTGTTGGAAAAAGGCTCAATTCTGGTGTAAAATGTATTCTGCTGCAAAAACTCAATTTTGGTGTTAAAATGCACTTTGCTGTAAAAACTCAATTCTGGAGTGAAAATTGTGCTCTGCTGGAAAAAATTCAATTCTGGTACAAAATATGTACTCTTCTCTAAACACTCAGTTCTAGAAAAAAAAATTGTAATTTTTTTTTCTTTTTTTTGTGTACAAGGGAGGTGGGACCTGGGGAAGGTCGACCTGGGTGAGGTGGGACCTAGGGAAGGTCAAAATTATGGGAGGTTTACCTGGGGAGGGTCAGACCTAGGGGAGGTTGACCTGGGGAGGGTCAGACCTAGGGGAGGTTGACCTAGGGAGGTGAGGGCAGAGGGAGGGCAGAGGGGAACAAAGAATGGAGCCAGGAGGGTAAGCGGGAGTAGTAGCGACTGCGAGGAGAGGGGAGCGGGAGAAGGGAGGGGAATGAAGAAGGGAGTGAGGAGGGGAAGCGGGGAGGGGAATGGAGAAGGTTGCAGGGAGGGAAAGAAGGGAGGGGAACAAAGAAGGGAGTGGGGAGGGGTAGCGGGAAGGGGGGAGAAAGGGGCAGCGAAGTGCTGCAACTGCGGGGAGCGGAAGGAGGCAGCAGAGGGCTGCGGGAGTAGGCAATGAAGAGGCTATAGTAGGAGGTGTGACACTTGTGAGAGGGGAGAAACTGTGGGGAGTAGCTCGTATAGCTCTGCGCTACGAGGAGCTGTGGAGGGTGGCGTGAGGAGCCGTGTGCTTTGATACATGAGCACCGAAAAAAAAATTGAATGCAGATTAGAAATGAGCCCCTAAAAAAATTGAATGTGTAGACTTTGAAATAGTATTTTAAGAATGTGAGAGAGTTGGAATTTTGCAAAAAAAAGTTAGAATAAAGACAGTTTTAGTTTTGCAGAATGGAGGGAGTTACAAGGGAAGGAAGGCCAAAAATAACTTGGCATTGATACCATGTCAGACCAGGAGGTAACTCCAAAAATTGAATGGTGAATTTGATAGAGGGTGTTCGTGAATATATACATGGACCTGATACTATTGGGATTCATTTCCCAATGTCTCTTAGACTTACTTAGCTCCTAATTTACACTAATATACAACTTCTCCCAATTCCTTAAGATCAGGTGTCAACTCGTACAATAAGATTTTGGGTATGGATTGGTTGTATCTTCATAAGAGTAATGTGGATTGTTATGATAAGGTTATTGAGTTCTTGGATGAAAATGGAGAACAAAGAATCTTGTAGGGTAAGAAGAAGGCGACATCAATTAGAATGGTTACATTTATGCAGGAAAAGTGCAGTCGTCGAAAAATGGTGTTTCCTATTTGTAGTGCATATTTCAAGTGACAAAGGTAAGGATGTTGAGGATGTTGAGGTCTTAAAACAGTACCCGTGTTTGCAGCAGTTTCAATGTGTATTCCCAGCAAATATCTCAGAGTTACCGCCTCACATGGAAGTGAACTTTTCTATTGAGTTGGTACGAGGAGCAGCACCAGCATCAAAGGCACCATAAAGGATGAGCACTATGGAGTTAGTGGAACTGAAGTTTCCATGAAGGAAATTCTTGAAAAGGGATACATTAGGCCTATTCTGTCATCCTGGGGTGCACCAATATTGTTTGTGAAGAAGAAGTATGGTACTCTCATATTATGCATTGATTACAGGAAATTGAACAATGTGAAGATTAAGAACAAGTATTCGTTGGATAGGATTGATGAATTTTTCAATCAACTGAAGGGAAAGATGATGTTCTCGAATATTTATCTTACATCAAGATATCATCAGGTACGCATCAAAGAAGAGGACATCTACAAGACTGTTTTCTGGACTAGTTATGGGCATTATGAGTTTGTTGTAGTTCATTTTGTTTTGACTAATGCTACATCTACTTTCATGTGTTGATGAATAGTGTGTTTCTTCCTTATCTTGACAAGTTTTTGATTGTATTCATTGATGATGTATTGATATATTCTAAGAATTATGAAGAGCATGTTGAAAACCTAGAAACGGTGTTAATACTACTCAAATAGAATCAGCTTTATGCCAAGATTAGTAAATGTAGTTTATTTCACACAGAGGTTCATTACTTGGGGTATGTCATTTCCAAGGAAGGTATATCAATGGATCTGGAAAAGGTTAGAGATATAATGGAATGGGCAGCTCCTAGGAATGTGGACGAGGTTAGATTTTTCATGGGGTTAGAAGGTTACTACAAAAGGTTCATAAGGAACTTCTCACGGATTACATATCCTACTACATCATTATAGAGAAGAGGAAATAAATTTGAATGGATAGAGGAATGTGTAACAAGTTTTGAGTAGTTGAAAAAATTTCTTACAAATGCTCCAATTCTAAAGATTGAAAATCTTGATAAATAGTTTGTGGTATGTACAAATTCTTGCAAGAGAGGACTTGGTGGAGTTTTGATGTAGGAAGGACAGGTAGTATGCTATGAGTCAAGGAAAATGAATGAGCACAAGTACAATTATCTGAAACATTATCTTGAGTTGGCAATGATCATCCATGCATTAAATATGTGGAAGCACTATCTTCTTGGTAGGGGCTTTGTACTGATGAGCGATCACAGTGGAGTTTGGTATCTATTTCACCAATCGAATCTAAACACAATTCAAGCTAGATGGTTGGATACGATCAATGAGTTCGACTTTGAGATCAGGTATATTAAAGGTAAAGATAACAGGATTACAGATTCTCTTAGAAGGAGGATACATGTGAACCATATAGAAACTATAAATTCCTATGCGAAAAATCTACAAGATAGGATATTGTAGGTAGGTCATCAAGACGACAGGTACATAGAGCTTATGCACAAGTTATAGTAGAGTACAAGTGCAAAGGATTTGGACTATCGTAGTGGCTCAAGGAGATCAAGAAGCTCATCTTGAGGGAATTTCATGGCAAGCCATATTCAGGTCACCTAGGCTAACAAAAGACATTGACAATGGTAAATAAGTTATACTAGTGGCCGAATATGAAGAAAGAAGTGGAAGAATTTGAGGCTAGGTGCTTGGATTTTGAACAGGTAAAATTAGAGTGTAATCACCTAGGTGGATTACTACGGCCATTCAATTCGAGAGTGGAAATGGGAGGTAATTTCCATGGAATTCATCATAGGTTTACTGAGGACATCTAGACAACATGACTCGATTATGGTTGTGGTTGACAAGTTGAAAAAGGTAGTGCACTTCATTCCAGTGAAGTCTACCTATTCAGTGAATGATGTAGCACAAGTTTTCATTAGAGATGTAGTGCGGTTTCATTGTGTCCTGAAGAATATTGTGTCAGACATGGATGCTAATTTCACTTCGAGGTTTTGGAAAGTGTTATTTTCAGGCTTGGGTGCATCCTTCATCACAGCTTATCATCCACAAACAGATGGCCGAACAGAGAGGTTCAACAAGATATTGGAGGATATGTTGAGGATGTATGTGATGCATCAAAAGTGAAATTAGGAAGAGTATATTCCACTGTTATAGTTTGCTTACAACAATGGGTATCAAGATTCTTTGAGGATGAGTCTGTTTGAGGAATTGTATGGGTGGAGTTGTAATAATCCTATCAGTTGGAGTGCTCCAGTTAACAAGTTATTGATAGGACCAGATATGTTGGGAGAAATGGAACAGGAAATGCAAGTAATCAAGAAAAATCTAAAGGCAGCAAGGGATAGGCAGAAAATTTATGCAAATCATAATAGGTTGTTTAAAGAGTTTCAGGTTGTGGAATAGGTGTACTTTCACATCAATCCCAAGAATATCTCCTTGCGGATTGGATCATGTTCCAATATGGCACCTCAATTTTGTGGACCTTTCAAGATTCTAGAAAGGATTGGACCAGTTGCCTATCAACTAAGAATGCCTTCGAAAGTGAAAGTTTGTCATGTTTTCCATTATTCATTTCTTAAAAGGTATGTTAAAGATGTTGATCATGTGATTTACTGGTCTGTATTGTAGGTGGACCCAGAAGGAGAATACCAGTCGGAACCTTAGTTTATTTTGAAGAGGAAGATGCTCATGCTCCGAAACCAAGAAATCGAGTAGGTTAAAGTTCCGTCTAAGCATTTTGGGACCGATTAATCTACATGGTATATGGAAGATGAGATGCAAGCTATGTATCCTTCTCTATTCGTTGGTTGAGTGAATGTTTTGGTGAGATGTTTTGGTTTATGTGCATGTGTATATGGATGTAAATACCACCACGAGATACGTTATAAAGCTCCAATAAGTGGTATGGTTTTCATGTCATTATGATTTTCATGATGTTATGTTTTCATGTTGGTTTTATTTTTCAGTAGGTTTTCATTGTAAATACTGCAACAAGCTAATTTATAAAGCTCCATGGGAAGTATGTTTTACTTTCAATAGTCTTGTTGGTTTTAGGTGTCATTGAAAAATGAGGATGGTGTTCCCCCAAGGGGGAGGGTTTTGTAACAACACCTATTCCAAGCTAAATGTTGGAAAGAATATCCTAGTGTGGGTGTTCATATGGTTTATTATGGTTATGGAAATTGGAAAATGCGATGGCAAAGGAAAAGTGGAATTTATTTGCATTTTATTTATGAAATAATGGAAAATAGGAGAAAAGGAAGGTGAAAGGTAATATAATTGCATGAGGAATAAATTGAATGAAAATTAAGGAAAAATGAAGAAAATAGAGTCCTTAATGATCAAAAGGCATCTGAGGATCAACTCACAACCTTTTGTCAGTTCAATTTGGGATCTCTCGTTCTATTCTCTCCCTCTCATACTCTTGTGCACTTAGAGTTTTTTTGGAGCATAGTGGCATACTTAGAATTTGGAGCAATAAGGAAAAGGAAAAGCAGGAAATCGCAAGAGGACATTGGGATCAACAACTACATCAGATACTGAGTTTCATGTATAATTTCCTTACTAGTTTTTGCATGGATGTCATTTGCATGCAGTTATTTGGTTGTGATTTGTCATGGGCATGAAGGATTTCCTGGATTGACAATGGTTTTTCATAGCCTTGCCATTTCCTAGATAGCCATGGTGTTATGGGTTTTACTTTTGTTTTCTGGGGTTTCCATGTGCCTTTAGCTATGGGTTGAGTCATTAATTATTGGAAGCCTTGGCTGGAAATCTTGGCTCCCTCTGATTTGCAAGATTTGCAACAACAAACACTACATGGGCCACATCAAAACCACTTTGGAATCCTAGGACCTAGCCTTCCTTGATTCAGAGAGGGATATCTCTATATAGGTGTTTTCAAGTGATATATATTTATGATTTTGTTTATGATATTAAGCTAGTTATGAAGTTCTAAGGACTTGTTTGTTTTGGGTTGAATTAATTGGTAGGTTGACAGATCTGTGGTGTGACTGATTGAAGGAATGTTTCAGCTGAATAGATAGACTATGAGAAAACATTGATCCATTGGGATATGGAGTCATAAAAGGATTTAATTGCTCATCAACTCCGCAAGGGTTTTCATAGGGCAAGCTAACTATATCAAGTCGATCTCTTAGATTAGATTGTGACATGAAACAATAATAAGTTGTGAAAGTGGCAAAGCTATAGTCAGTTAAGAATATTCTAGCTCTACTTTAACAAGAAAATCCTTTTAGGTAACAGTTTGAGGCAAACCAAAGGACATGGCATACCATAGACTTCTTTGGTTAGACTTTAATAAGAACACCTTTAAGACAAAAATCCAGAAATCCTAAGGCCACTTTTATACAAAGAAAACATATAAGGTAACAGTGAGAGTAGCTAAAAAGCAAGCTAAACTTGTCTTCTTTAACTCAACACTCAAAAAGACCTTCAAAGCAAAATTTTGAGGCAGATCAGAGGACCTGGCATACCATAGACTTCCCTGGTTTAGACGCTACTAAGTATAATTCAAAGAAAGGCCTTAAAAACAATATTTCAAGCTACACCAAAGGACAAGGCTTACCATAACTTCTTTGGCTTGAATTTATTAAATCATTTCTAAGACAACAAGCTAGATGGAACTGGAGAGAAATTAATAATTATCCAATCAGACCTTGTAGAATAAAGCATTAAGATAAAGAATGCAGATAGAAATAGGGTGCTAAGACAACATATCCTACTCTAAAATTTATGTTCTTTGATCAGAGAATATGGACAGAATGTAAAACATGAGAAAAAAAATGACTAAGAAGGAAAAATTCACCATTCACACAGCTCAATAATCCTATGAAGGTGCTTGTATTATTGATGATCAAAACATTTACGTTACTCCATGTATAATAGGTCTCTACAACTCAGGGCTTTCTCAAATCTAGCCTAGCAGTCCTCAATTACCTCGGCAACAAAAATCAGTCAAATAACCACTAACTAACCAACCCTAAAAATGAATCGCATGTGCAATATTTATCTGTAGAATGAGGAGATGGTGCTAAGCTAGGGTTTATATGTCATTTATTATAGATTTAATAATTTTTTTACCTTTGAGACCATGCAAGGCCCAAGGCAAAATATCTGAGAGTGTTTCTCTGAAATAATAATTCCTAACTTAACTATTTAAGCTATTTTATGGAAATGTTTGACTTTAAGGATTTTTTAATAAATTTACAATAACTATTGGGTAGATGTAAAATATCTCTGACTATTTGTAATAACTGTTTGGTGTGTTATTGAAAGAAAACAAGCTGTAGGTGGCAAAAAATATCCTTTCAAGAAGTAATTTCTATGGATTTGATCATTCGATTCTGTTTCTAGGTAGATCTGCGTCTATTTTATCTTCAATTCTTGTTTTAGACATTTAAACTATAGATTTATCTTTTAAACTGTCTTACTGTCTTTTTCTTTGATTTTGCCTTTATCTCTGATTTATTCGTTAATCCTTTTAATTAACCTTTAATCCTTTAATCTTTGTTGTCTATTTTCATCATATTTAATATTTGCTTTATGGCTAATAATTTTATTTGTCCTTTGATCTGTGATTAGCCCTTTCATCCTTATTGCTTGTCACAGTCCTTTGACTGCTTTATTTTTTCACTGTGTCTCTGTCTGTCTAGGTTTTTTGCGCAGGGAGACATTCTTCTGCTGCTGGAGGGTTTTACTAGAAACAACAATGATCATGATTCATTGGGTTTTAAGCTTGAATTTCGCCTCTAGTCCCTTTAAAAATAGAATGAACCTCTGGATCGTTACCCGGATATTCATTAAAACTTTTTTCGGACCCTTGGAATGCATTTATTGTGCTTGTTCCATTAAACCTCCACATAAAACAACCATGAGCCTTTAAAACCTGTGTTTGGAGGCTTTGACTGTGTGTAAAGGGGTTTTTTGGGCTTCGAGGCATTGTGGAAGCGTTAATGAAGGGTCAGGGCTCCATCGTAGAGCCACAGGGCTCTGGATCGTTTGAAATGGAGGGCGGCATTTGATTTTGGCGCGAAATGGAGAAGCGTTTTTCAGGAGCAGAGAGGCAGTTTTCACATGGTTGAGGAGGCCGTAATGGTTTTAGGCGGGCGCATGTGACCCCACTCAGCGATCGTCGTGTGGCAAGGGGAAATCGCCCATATTGTAAATCTGAAAAGCGTTAACTCTGGCGCAAATAGATTTGTGATATGGGCTGCAGGACATCGGATCAAGGTTTGACAGATTAACGGTGGTCGGGCGATCTGGGGTGAGGAGCAGGTGGAGTGGTGGGGTCTGGGCGTCGGGTGAAGTGGCGAGTTTTTTCATGTAGCACAGATGTCTAAAACGTATGCGGGGTTTATTATGTGGTGGTGGGTTTTATAAAGTGGGCCCATGTTGTGTCTCAATCTAGTCTCCTAAACTGAGTTCATTTAATTGTCAACCAGGATTTGTAAACTGCTGAAGTGAAATGTACCATATGTACCTAGGTGCTTGTTTCCTAGTGCGTTGTGTGTAGTGTTTTGTGATGTTTTGGTCTTTTATGTTGATTTATGATGTTTTTGGTCTTTTGAAGTTTTGTGTTCACACAATGAAAGTGCCTAGGAAACTAATGAAAAGAAATTGGTGGTCAAAAACACAGTTGAGCCTAATGTATGGAATGGCAAATGTAATCAAAAATACTGAAGCAACATCTAAACTATGACTGAATAGAAACAAGAGCTTGATGATGACTTCTTAAACAAATGACACAAACTAGACTTTGAGAAATGATCACTTAAATATGCAAGTTTTCTAACTTAGACAGTTAGACATTAATCATGATGCAACATTCTATTCTAAGCTCATCTATCTCATAACTAATTCCTAGTTCTATTCTGCAATTTCAATTGAAGGTCAGAGTCTATTCTCCAAGAGTTATTGGTTTCTTTTCAGGGTAGTTCTGTTGAGGAAGAGCTCTATTTATGGTGAGGAATTTGCAGAGATATTTCAGACCTTGTAATGATGTTATCTTCTGTTCCTAAGGTTATGGATCACTGGTGGTTTTCAGAACAAAAAGATATTTGTAAATAATGAAGGCTGTCTTATGAATCCTATCAACTAAAGTGATCTACTATGCAAAGGGTGACAATGTGACTATGAGATGTAAGTGCAATGAATTAATTTAAACATGAGCTTAAGATGCTTCTGAACTAGAACAATGTCAAAATATAGGCCATCATCAAACTTGAAACGAAATAGCTGGACATGAATTAAATGCAAAATGAAACTCCGGAGTGTTCTAACTAACATGCATTATTCTATGAAGTTGCACAATCTGTTTGTTCATCATTAATGATATTTTGGAAAAGTTCCTTCTTGTGGAAGAGGTAGAGCAATTATGACTGTGGACTTGTATGCAATTGAAAGCAAATGAACTGAAAGCAAATGAAAAACTAAGTTGTCACATCACGGTCATATCTTGAACTTCTTAAGGATGTCTTGGAAGAATTTCTTCTTTTGGAAGAGTGATTAGGACAAGTGCAACTGTGATAGTGAAGACTAAAAACTACAACTAATTCCTACAATACTATAGCTATTCATCATTCGTTGTTATGATCTGTTGGAAGAATGTCTTCTTGTGAAAGAACTGAAATGAATATAACTACAGTATCTAGTTAAAAAAAAAACAAATACAACTCCTATCCTACAGTACCATAGTCATTAAACATTCATCATTTTAATTTATTGGCAAAGTGTCTTCTTGTGGAAGAACTGGAACGAATATGACTACAGTAGCTAGTTAAGAACGAATGCAAATTTAACTCCTATCCTACAATACCATAGTCATTTAAACATTCATCATTTTAATTTATTGGCAAAGTGTCTTCTTGTGGAAGAACTGGAACGAGTACGACTACAGTATATAAAACAAAACAACTACTAATTCAATATGCAGAATGTAAAGACAGCTAGGAGAAACTTATCTAGTTTACACAAAAGAAATCCGTTCAAGGGGCAGGGGCCCTCTACCACTTGACGGCATTCGACTTCACAATTAAATCACGCCTTCAAGATAATTTTGTCTGCTCCATTAACGATGCAATAGTTTGAACATAATGCTCTGTGTCTTCAAAGACGTAACACAGAGTTTACACCAAATCTAGCAGCAAATCTAATACAAAATTTCTAACTAAGCTCTCGGCCTACTCAAGAGTTTATAAAGTAAATGCAAGTAACAATAATTACAATAATTTACGAATGATGTCTTTCCTTATCCAAATCATCTTAGGAGTCTTTGAGGTGGCTGCGCGAAGGAGAAAAGACACCTGGACTGTGACAGTCCTAGTAGGAGTCTTCGTTCACAAATGTGTTCCCACGTGCATAACCGTACCCAGAATTCATTTCCTCTTCCATGACGAGCAACACACCATGTAGGCACGACGTGGATCATGCCCATATGCGTTTTTCCTCAAGAGGCCACCTGGAACATACTCAAACATAAAGGTAGATGCAGAATCGCCGGTTAGCTACGGAATGCCTGCATTCTGCAGCTAGTTCCGGTCAAAATGCTTAACAATGGCAACAATCACAAAATTCAACAAGTCAGTCATGTAAACCATTCTAGAAGTAATTTTAACTATTTTTATTGATCAATTGGGTTTAAAATAGAAATGGACAAGGGAAAATGAGGTAAAATGAGGTGAAGGAAAACACAAATTTGAGGCTCAACATACCCCCACTGCTGTCTCTTTGCATGTCCTCATGCAAATTATCCTATGAATTCTGAGGCTTCTGCAAGGACATCTAATCCCATTCTTCTCCTTTGTCTGAATGTTAGAGGCCTTCTGGGTTTCCTGATCACAAGTTTGAACCTGAGGTTTGTGAGTGCCCTGATCAACTTTTTGTTCCTTGTCTTCATCTTCTCATTGGTCCTCTACACTTTGTCTATATGCAGGGATAAGGTTGAGTTCATGTCAGTCTTGAGCTTGATTTGATCTTTGAGAATTTCATTCTCATTTTTGATGTGTCTATTCAACGATTCCAACTCATACCTATCCCTCCTCAATATATCAATTTCAGTTAGTGGAGGACTGGGGGTTCTCTCTTCTCTTTCTGAAGCTGTTCTCTCTAAAGTTTCCACATAATCATAGATTTCCTATTGAGCAGGATCAATCTCAGGGGTGCCTTCATAAAAATCTTCATCATCATACTCTTCCATAGATGTTTCTTCATCTTCAATATTTATTACCCCTGTTTGTTTGATTGATGTTTTCTTCAGTTTTCCTTTTAATCTGTGGCTTCTCCTAAGTTGAGAGGAACCCTCCCCTTTTTCTATAACAGATTCCTTGATTACCTTCTCTGCCTTGAGTTGACTCTTGATTCTAGTCAACTTCTCCAAAATGGCTTCTTCACTGCTTTCTTGAACCGGTTTGTCAATTTTACCTTTTGGAGTCCTCCATCTCCTACTTCTCTTTGTGGCCTGTGGTTCAGGTGATAGTTCTTTTGCTTCCTCAAAATGATTTATTATTAAGAAATCATCCCATGTATCATTTGATTTAGATAGATGATGCTCAATTAAAATTTTGACTAACCCATGATGATACAGGGTTGTTTCCAAAAACTGAACTCTTCTCTGAATACAGGAAGCCATTTTCTTCAGACTTTGATACAGGAAATATGGTAGATTCAAATCTTCTCCTAGAAAATGCAACATTAGTCTCATATGGTAGACATAAAATGTCCCATATCTACCCTCACATGTAACAAATTTTTGTAAAAGAAGTAGTATATTCCTCCATTTGCTCTTCAATGCTGTACTGGGAATTCCCTTCTTGAACACACTAACATCCATGTTTGGTGATTTTAAGATTTGTTTCCATGAGTCATTATTGAATTCCCTATTTTTAAACCATCTTTCCCCAGCTCTGGATAATCCTGTAGCCTCTGCTATAAAAACTTCATTAACAGTAAACTTAACATCTCCTATTTCAACCTCAGTACCTTGGAATGATCTAGCAAATGTTTTGGTAACTTCCTTATGGCAACCATTAAAATTTTCCAAGAATTGGAGCCATCCTATTTGTTGTAGCATCTCCTTGCATTGTGGATAACCTTCTAAATATTTTGATCCTATAGGCTCAATCCTTACGATGAAACCCATGATTTTTCACTATCAATTAACAATCTTCTCTATCCACAAAACAATGGCTTTTACTTTCGGATTAAAATGGCTTCAAGCTCTAAATAAAAATGGCTTCAATTTTGGAAGAACATACCTTTGAAATAGCTACAGTCTTAAAAATCTCTGGTTTGTATGCCTCTGTTTGAAAAATGCCTTCGAATCCTCGGACTGATGTACTTCTGTTGAACTTTGGAATGATATGGAAGCAATTTCAATTTTCGAGCTAATGTGTCTCTGATAGACAGTGGTAGATGATTTCAAGTTTCTTTTTGTGCAATACCTCCGTCCTTGATAACAGAAAGACTTCAAACTCAATCACTGAAAAACACTTCTGTTTCTAGTAACAACAGACTTCAAACTTCAATTACTACCACACCTCTGTCTTTGGTAGCAAAGTCTTCAATTTTAGCACCTCTGTCTTTTGGTAGCAACAGGCTTTAAACTCTACATGGCCACAATTCTGTGTTGACAGTGCAAATTCTCTAAACTTTGTTCTCAGTAATATGCTCTCTGTTCAGTGAGTTCTCACACCGTTATGCTTCCAATGTACCTCTTCTGTTCTGCTCCTGATGATAATAATGCTTCTGCCTTCGGAATGGAATACTGGCTACGGAATGACGTTATGGAAAATGGTCACGGCATAGAGTGGTGGAGTGAGGTGGAGGATTGCATTAATGATTTGAGGAGACGGCGGAGGATTTACGACGGCAGGAAAAATCTTCATCATTAAAGAACTTGGTTAAGAGTCGTGGGAATTTCAAATGATTTGGCCGTTTCACCGCTCAAATGCTATTGGATAGAAAATTTGAATTGGAAGATTTAATACAAAGTCTGTATAGGGTTTTGTTTGGTGTTTGATCAATAAAATAATTAAAACAACCTTTCGAATAATTCCACAACTAAACTATGCTAAATTTTTATGAATTGCCATCGTAATTTAAATTTGTTACCTCTGCCCTTTATTTGATGTTTGTGTAGCCTTTGTCTTCTCTGCTCATCTTTGGAGGAATATTTCACAATTTTCTTGATATTTTTGATTCATGAATTCACTGGATCACTTTGTTGTAATTCTGATGTCTGCTGGTTGATGCCTTCAGGGTTTATAGCTGCAAAAAGACTGTCGGGCTGCAGAAAAGGTGATCAGCTGCAGAATGTCCACTGAGCTGCAGAATGTTCCTGTAGAATACTTTAATCATGAAAATGAAATGTTTTTGGAAGATGGGTGAAATGTTTATGAAAATGGATGAAATGGATGATGGATTATGAAGTGGATAATGGAATAAGAATGGATTCAGTTCATGGAATGAAGGAACATAAGGGCTGTACTGCAATTCATGGCATATTTTTTTTTTTTTTTCACTTGCAGCAAGATATCAAATTCTATGTTTTGACATGAAAATGAAGTGAATGGAAGATGGAGTGAAATGAATGGAATGGAATGGAGTGAAATGTGAATGATGGATGAGATGAAGTATGGATGGATAGTGAATGGAGTGAGATGAAATGAATCATAAGTACTATGGCACTGAACTTATGATTTTTATAACAGCTGCTTAGAAACAACAATGGGAAAAGTTAGAGTGTCAGAGAGACTCTGATTTTCACCCTATCTTTTCTGTATAAACATGCCAATCAGTGATTGGTTTTCATGTTTATACCTTTATTTTTTATTTTTATTTTTTTTATTTTTTTTATTTTTTTTTTTCAAAAGAGAAATGCTTCAGAAAATTTAATCAAGTTGATGAAGAAGAGAGACTCTTCTTCATTAACTTCACATCATTGTCTCCTTGGAACTTCTTGAAAAACTCTTATCTTGAGAGTGGCTTGTGGTATAGCTTCAGTCTATGGCCATTCACAAGAAAAGTGACCTCCTCTTCATCTATAGTTCTGATTTTTACTGCCCCATTATCAAAAATTCGAACAATTTCATATGGCCCAAGCCAATGTGTCTGAAATTTCCCTTGAAAATTCTTGAATTTTGAATCAAACAAGAGAGCCCAATCACCCTCTTTAAATTTCTTCTCTTTGATGTACTTGTCATGCCATCTAGCCCTTTGTTGTTGGACTAGACTTGTTTTCTGAACTGCATCTTGTCTGATCTCATCCAATTCATTAATTTTCTCCAGTCTATGCTTCTGTGCCTCCGTTAGATCAAGTCCTAGCTGAACTGCCATCTTGAATGTTTGGATTTGGAACTCTATAGGAAACAAAACTTGCTTTCCATAAACAAGCTCATAAGGAGTATGGCTTGTTGTGTTTCTCCATGTAGTTCTATAGGCCCACAAGGCTTCAGGAAGCCTATCTACCCAATCTCTTCTATGTAGATGAACATTCTTTGTTAGGATTCCTTCGATGACTTTATTAGTAGATTCCACTTGACCATTTGCTTGTGGATGATAAGGAGTAGATGTTCTATGTCTGATTTTATACTTCTCCATCATTTGCTCCACTAGCCTTGATGTAAATTGAGCTCCTTGATCTGTAACAATTTCCCTTGGGACACCAAAACGAGTAAAAATATCCTCAAAGAGAAAAGTAACTACAGATGATTCATTAGCAACAAGTAATGGTTTAGCTTCTACCCACTTAGTAACATAATCAGTGCAAACTAATATGTATTTCTTTTGTCTTGATGGAGGACTAATACGTCCTACAAAATCCAAAGCCCATTTTTCAAAAGGTTCAATGTGTACTTGAGGTTGTAATGGCATCTCACCTGAAGGAGAAGGTTTCCCTACCCTTTGGCAACTGTCACACCTTTTGACATACTCCCTTGCATCTTTAAACAAAGATGGCCAATAATATCCTAAATTAAGGATCTTATAGGCTGTCCTCTTATCTGCAAAGTGTCCGCCACAAGGTTCATCATGACATGCCTTGAGAATTTCGGGCATCTCATCTTCACGAACACACCTTCTAATGATCAAATCTGAACCTGTCTTGTACAACTCATTAGCGACCCATGAATATCTTGCACTATCATTAATGATTTTTCTTTTATCCCTTGCATTCATAATTGAAGGAAACTTTCCTGAAACTAAATAATTAGCAATATTAGCAAACCATGGAGTTTGAGTAGAAACTGCAAAAAGATATTCATCAGGAAATTGATCTTCAACCGGAGTGTCATCTTTGATATTTTGAATTCTAGACAGGAAGTCAGCCACAGTGTTTTGTTTTTCAGGCCTATCTAGAATAGTAATGTTGAATTCTTGCAATAATAACAACCATCTTATAACTCTACCATTAGTGATTGATTTATTCATTAAATATCTAATGGCAGAATGATCAGTGTCAATAAAAGTTTCATAGCCTGTTATATAGTGTCTAAATTTGTTAATGGCATGAACAATAGCTAAAAACTCTTTTTCAGTTACAGTATAGTTTAACTCTGCAGGAGTCAAATTTTTATTGATATAATAGATGGCATAGGGAATTAAATCTTTCTGTCCCAATACTGCTCCCAGAGCTGTATCGGAAGCATCTGTCGAGATATGAAAAGGTAACTTCCAGTTAGGTCCCCTTAATATAGGTGCTTCAGAAATTTTGGTTTTCAGGGTTTCAAAAGCTAACTGGCAATCAGAAGTCCACTTAAATTCACAATCTTTGGTGAGTAATTTGAAGAGAGGAGATGCTATTTTGGTGAAGTTTTCTATAAATCTCTGATAGTACCCTGTAAATCCTAGAAAACTTCTTACATCTCTTTGAGAACTTGGAATGGATAGGTTAGAAATAACTTCAACTTTCGCTTCATCAACTCTAATCCCATCCCCTGAAATGTGGTGCCCTAAAACAATACCTTCAGTGAACATCATAAAACATTTTTCATGACTAAGAGAAAGGTTTGCCTCTTGACATATTTTTAAGACCTTTTCCAAGTTTTCTAAAGCCTCTTCAAATGTATCCCCATAAACTGTAAAATCATCCATGTACACCTCTACACAGTCATGTATCAGATCAGAAAAAATTCCTAATACTGCCCTTTGGAATGTTGCAGGTGCATTGCACAATCCAAATGGCAATACTCGGTAGGCATAGGTACCCCCAGGACAAGTAAATGTGGTTTTATCTTGGTCTTCAAGTGCTACTTGGATTTGATTGTAACCACTAAATCCATCCAGGAATGAAAAGTACTTTTTACCTGCTAATGTATTTAATACTTGATCTATGAAAGGTAAGGGAAAATGGTCTTTAAGAGTAGCTTTATTCAGTTCTCGATAGTCAACACACACCCTCCATTTTCCATTTTTCTTAGGTACAATTACTAAAGGGGAAACCCACTGACTATCTGAAATAGGATAGATGAAGTTAACATTTAACAATTTTTGTAATTCTTCCTTGACAATTTCCCTAAGATTTGGATTCATCCGTCTTTGAGGCTGTCTGATTGGTTTGCAATTTGCCTCTATATAGATGTGATGAGTACAAGTCTTGGGACTTATCCCTTCCATGTCAGTGTATTCCCATGCATATGCAGAAGAATGTCTCTGTAATACTTTGACTAGCTCTTCTTGTTGAGATTTTTCCAGGTTTTTGTTTATATTCAAGGTCTTGCCTGGAAAAATTTCACTTGTAGAACTGCCAGATTTGTCCATAGAATGAAGAGACATCTGTCTAGATGACAAGAACTCAATATTGGATTTCTCTTGAAATGATTCTTGTTTGTGTTCTGGAGAAGATTCAAAATTTTCTAGAGTATTCAGAATTTGATTATCTTCACTAATTTCTGAAATTGTGAAGTGTGGTTGCAAATATTCTTCATCCTCTATCCATTGAGTGTCATCTAGATCTGTAATTGTCTTAGCTGGAGGATATAAAGTGAATTTCTTTGTTGAACTTCCATCAGAAATATACATATCACCGGACCTACAACTAATAAAAGCATCAGCTGTAGCCAACCAAGGTCTTCCTAGTATGACGGGATGGCCTCCTAGATTATTCTTGGGTGTCAGGATCATGAAATCCACAGGGTACTCCCAAGAGTCTAGGGACACTGGAATGTCTTCTATTACCCCATCTGGTCTGATCACGGATCTATCTGCTAGTTGTAATAGTGTGGGTGTAAAGAAAAGATTAGGAAGTTTCAGTTTGTCCATGATTTGTCTACTCATGATATTTATTGCTGCTCCTAAGTCAATGAGTGTGTTTTGAATTTCAATTCCATTGATGTGAATTTTGACAACTGGATTTCCTGGGTCAAGGTACTTTGGAATAGTAATCTTACCCATCATAATATCTGCTATTTGTCCTACGAGTTGAATTTTCTTGGTTTCTCTTATTCTTTTCTTTGTTGTCTTCATACTCAACTCCTTTATTATTTTGGCTAAAATTGGGATTTCCTTGATGGCTTGCAATAATGGAATTTTAATGCAAACATTTCTCAATTCATCCAAGAAATCATAATTAGGCACCATTATTTGTTTTTCTACACCTTTGTCAATTTGTAATCTTTCCGGAAAAGGAGGTATAGAAGTAGATGTGGATGGTTGCTCTAATACTGGAGTTGGGCTTATTGGATCTTTTTGTTTCAGTTTTTCAATGTTTTGGCCTTGAAAGGATGTTTCTTCCTCAAGACTTTTATTAACCCATAGGGAGTCTTCCTCGGAATTATCTTGTTCTTGTATGATCACAGAAGGTTTCCTCTTCTCAAGTATCCTTCCAGACCTAAGTTGAACATCACTAAGGTCTAGAGGAGTAATTAAATAAGTTGGAAATTGTTGTCCTTCTATCATGTATGTATTCTGAGGGTTCTTATTATTGGGGTTTGGTATGGGCTGAGCTGGCAATTGATTGGATTTTTGAGGGAATGATAATGGAAGTGGTTGATTTTGATGAGGTTGGTTCGGATGATGTTGTTGAGGATTTTGTTGAAAATTTTGTTGAAGATTTTGAGGATAAAAATGTGGATATGGTGGATAGGATGGTGGATACTGATAATATGGAGAGTATCTTCCATAGGGACCTTGTGATCCTTGTGCCCAAGCTTGAGGTTGATTTTGAAATTGGGGCCAAGGTTGCTGCCAAGAATTCCAAGGTGGAGGTTGATTATACATTTGATCATGAAATCCCTGTGTCTGAGATCCCTGCCAAGGTCTTCTAGATACAAAGTTAAGAGATTCTGTGGAATCTGTAGGAGTTTCTTCTTGAAAAACGGCCTTGAGACCAGGAAGAGAAGGACAATTCTTGGTCTCATGTTTCTCAGAACAAATAACACAGGTTTCTACAACTTTTACATCCAAAGGGCACTCTCTCAAGGCATGTTTCTTCCTACATTTGGGACAAAAGATTGCCAAGGCATCAGATTCAGCCTTTTGCTTGTTTCGTATCTTGAGGGTGTCTATTTGTTCACTAAGACTCCCTAAGATGTCAGATTTAAAATCATCAAGCATGTGTCCTATTTCTGATCTACTTACTGTCCCAGAAGCAGATTTACTTGCTCTTGCAAGAGCAGGATCTCTTGGACCTTTGACAATTTTGGATTTCCCTCTGGAAAGGTTGATACATAACTCAGATATTTCAGGTAATGTGAGTTGTGATATATCCCCTTTTCCCATCATGTTAAGAATATCCAACCATTCATCCCTAATGGTTTTCAACAAAAGAGCTTTTAAAGTGTCTTGATCTAGGTTTTCCATTTGTGCCCTTTTTATGTTGTATTTAAATCTTTCCAACAAATCTTCTAAGTTTTCATATTCTTTTTGTAACATCTTGAACACTTCTTCCTTATGATTAACCGACATACAATAATCCAAGTATCTCTCTAGAAATGCTTGTTTCATGTCTTCCCATGTCCTAATGGAACTACTGCTTAAGCTCATAAACCACTTCAATGATGCTCCTTTCAGAGTTGAAGGAAATAATTTCAATTTTTGGGCATATTGAAGGTAGTCATAAGTCCTACACAGTACTTCAAATTCGAATAAGAAAGTTTCAGGATCCTCAGTTTTAAGTCCATAGAAGTTCGGAAGGACAGAAGGTGAAATGTTTTTCATGGTTATATTGGTTTCTCCATCAAGTATAGGGAACCCAAAAGAGCTTCCTATTCTACCTCTTCCTCCATCTGCACCTCTACCTCCTCTTCCTCCTTCTCCTCTACCTCTACCTCTACCTCCTCCAAATAATGTTCTTTCTCCATTAACAACTCCTCCTCCTCCTTCTTCTGCCATGGTTGACTCTCCTGTGGAAGTAGAAAGATTTGTATCCTCAACAAAAGTTTTTGGATCCTCTTCTATGGCAGGTTCAATGGATGAAGTGGAAGGTTTCTCTAATGGAATAGGTGACCTTAGATCTTCTAGAAGTCTAGGATCAGTAAAGGATGGAAGATGGGTTTGAGTTGAAGGTGTACTAGCTCTGGATCTAGATGAAACAAGTGGTGTTCTAGATTTCAAACTTCTGCCTCTGCTGCTTATAAATCTTCCCCTTGAATCTCTCTCCCTACGCATAAAATTGCTTATGGATGCTAAGAAACAAAGGTTACCTAGTTTTCACTTCCCCGGCAACGGCGCCAAAATGTTGTGTCTCAATCTAGTCTCCTAAACTCAGTTCATTTAATTGTCAACCAGGATTTGTAAACTGCTGAAGTGAAATGTACCATATGTACCTAGGTGCTTGTTTCCTAGTGCGTTGTGTGTAGTGTTTTGTGATGTTTTGGTTTTTTTATGTTGATTTATGATGTTTTTGGTCTTTTGAAGTTTTGTGTTTACAATGAAAGTGCCTAGGAAACTAATGAAAAGAAATTGGTGGTCAAGAACACAGTTGAACCTAATGTATGGAATGGAAAATGTAATCAAAAACGCTGAATCAACATCTAAACTATGACTGAATAGAAACAAGAGCTTGATGATGACTTTTTAAACAAATGACACAAACTAGACTTTGAGAAATGATCACTTAAATATGCAAGTTTTCTAACTAGATAATTAGACACTAATCATGATGCAACATTATATTCTAAGCTCATCTATTCCATGACTAATTCCTAGTTCTATTCTGCAATTTTCAATTGAAGGTCAGAGTCTATTCTCCAAGAGTTATTGGTTTCTTTTCAGGGTAGTTCTGTTGAGGAAGAGCTCTGTTTATGGTGAGGAATTTTCAGAGATATTTCAGACCTTGTAATGATGTTATCTTCTGTTCCTAAGGTTATGGATCACTGGTGGTTTTCAGAACAAAAAGATATTTGTAAATAATGAAGGCTGTCTTAGGAATCCTATCAACTAAAGTGATCTATTGTGCAAAGGGTGACAGTGTGACTATGAGATATGAGTGCAATGAATTGATTTAAACATGAGCTTAAGATGCTTCTAAACTAGAACAATGTTAAACCATAAGCCATCATCAAACTTTGAAATGAAGTAGCTGAACATGAATTAAATGCAAAATGAAACTTCGGAGCATTCTAATTAACATGCACTATTCTATGAAGTTACACAATCAGTTTGTTCATCATGAGGGATATTTTGGAAGAGTTCCTTCTTGTGGAAGAGGTAGAACAATTTTGACTGTGGACTTGTATGCAATTGAAAGCAAATGAACTGAAAGCAAATGAAACTAAGTTGTCACATCACGGTCATATCTTGAACTTCTTAAGGATGTCTTGGAAGAATTTCTTCTTGTGGAAGAGTGATTAGGACAAGTGCAACTATGATAGTGAAGACTAAAAACTACAACTAATTCCTATGTTACTATAGCTATTCATCATTCATTGTTATGATCTATTGGAAGAATGTCTTCTTGTGAAAGAACTAGAATGAATATAACTACAGTATCTAGTTAAAAAAAAAACAAATACAACTCCTATCCTACAGTACCATAGTCATTAAACATTCATCATTTTAATTTATTGGCAAAGTGTCTTCTTGTGGAAGAACTGGAACGAATATGACTACAGTAGCTAGTTAAGAAAAAATGCAAATTTAACTCCTATCCTACAATACCATAGTCATTTAAACATTCATCATTTTAATTTATTGGCAAAGTGTCTTCTTGTGGAAGAACTGGAACGAGTACGACTACGGTATATAAAACAAAACAACTACTAATTCAATATGCAGAACGTAAAGACAGCTAGGAAAAACTTATCTAGTTTACGCTAAGGAAATCCGTTCAAGGGGCAGGGGCCCTCTACCACTTGACGGCATTCAACTTCACAATTAAATCACGCCTTCAAGATAATTTTTTCTGCTCCATTAACGATGCAATAGTTTGAACATAATGCTCTGTGTCTTCAAAGACGTAACACAGAGTTTTCACAAAATCTAGCAGCAAATCTAATACAAAATTTTCTAACTAAGCTCTCGGCCTACTCAAGAGTTTATAAAGTAAATGCAAGTAACAATAATTACAATAATTTAGGAATGATGTCTTTCCTTATCCAAATCATTCTAGGAGTCCTTGAGGTGGCTGCGTGAAAGAGAAAAGACACCTGGACTGAGACAGTCCTAGTAGGAGTCTTCCTTCACAAATATGTTCCCACGTGCATAACCGTACCCAGAATTCATTTCCTCTTCCATGACGAGCAACACACCATGTAGGCACGACGTGGATCATGCCCATATGCGTTTTTCCTCAAGAGGCCACCTGGAACATGCTCAAACATAAAGGTAGCTGCAGAATCGCCGGTTAGCTACGGAATGCCTGCATTCTGCAGCTAGTTCCGATCAAAATGCTTAACAATGGCAACAATCACAAAATTCAACAAGTCAGTCATGTAAACCATTCTAGAAGTAATTTTAACTATTTTTATTGATCAATTGGGTTTAAAATGGAAATGGACAAGGGAAAAATGAGGTAAAATGAGGTGAAGGAAAGCACAAATTTGAGGCTCAACAG